>JAVSBV010026858.1:0-11828 GCA_033117975.1 Parotocinclus spilosoma | reverse complement strand
TAGGATTTGTTTTTGTACTTTAGGATTTGGTCCGAATAAGTGGCTGGTCCTATTAACCGGTTGTCCTATTGACTGTATTGACTATCCGATTGACTGTATAGTGTGTGCGTGTGTGCGTGTGTGCGTGTGTGCGTGTGTGCGTGTGTGCGTGTGTGCGTGTATATCGTGTGTATGAAAAGCACCAGAAATATTTTCCCTTACTCCGAGAGAACCAGCCATGCCTGCAGGAGACACCTGGTCCCAGAATGCCCTGCTGGGACCCATTTCAGCAGCTACACAATCTGACTGTATAGCTATTAAATACAAAATATTATTAAGCTTTCTGATTTCTGTATTTTTTTATGTTTTCAGTAAAGTGATGTGCTTCCATCCCTGGTCTGACATCACCCTCCCATTAATGCAACCTGGTGAGATCCGCAAGGTGATCGACAAGTGGGCGGAGCTTATAGAGGAGCTAAGTCCCACCTATCCGTGGGTGCAGGTAAGAAACTAAACGGAGCTGCTGTAGAATTCTTGCTGATCGTCTTGGCATCTGAATCAGAAAAAAAGCAACTCATTTCTGAGTCTCATAGCCCAGTTGCTTAAAAATAACATGAATAAATAGAATTTTGTGAGTAGTGTATCAGTTAAGCTTTAACATGTAGTAAGGGAGCACTCACTTCCATCGTTACTAATCACATTAGGAATTGAATTATCGTCCTCAAAGGCTGTAAGCATGGATCAAAAACAGATCCATAGTTTGCATCTTCGTCATTTGTACAGCCTTGTAGCTCTGTTAAAAAAAACGGAGCTAAGTAGAGAACACTATTAGCTCTAGCTGTCTTTTCTGCCTTAATAACTAACTGGATCAATCATGTTGGCTTCTCAGTGAATATGTTTCAGGCCTGATCATGACCAGCAGCACTAGATGCTCTGCTGACCTATCTTATAATAATAGTTCATCTAAAGTAAAATGGCCATGCACTTTAGAGCCTGCCAAAAAGCCCTTTATAATGTTACTCATAATATTTTATGATTAAAAATGTAGAGCTGCCGTATAATGGATAAAAATTCATTAATTCAATTAAACTTAAGGTTACAAATATTATTACAGCTGTTTAAAAAAAAACCTATCAAACTGAGACAATTTAAAGCAAGTTAAATGTTGTATTAAAGCTAACATTACAATGCCTAGGTGTTCAGGGGTCACAGTGACAGATCACTAGTCCTGTCACTTAGGGAGGTTGAGTGCTACACAAATGAGGAGGGGTAAAGTGTCTCCAAAAGTGACTCCTAATTAGCCATATACATGGAATTACCGCCAAATTAGAGCATATTTCATTATGGGATTTTTCAAAATGAAACAATTCAACAAATTTTTGTGAGCAGTATACAATGTATGTGTGTGTATGTGTGTGTGTATATATATTTATATACAGGGTAAGTCAAAAGTCACTGGACAGTAGCAAGCTGCATCATGAAATTTGGCTATGACGGATGTAACAGTACTGTGTGAAATTGGTGGTCTTTCTGGGTGTTGGTTGTTGAAGTCTATTTCTATGATACGGCAGCTGCGTTCCCCGGATATCAGAATGTCAATTGCACCTGCAGTTACCTGGGATGAAGAACAAAAAAGTTTTGAACTTAGTGTTGATATCCTTTGAACAACAAGAGATATTGCAAATCTGAGTGCAGACAATTTCCAAGACAATTGTGGTCTAATTTGAAATGCTACATTACAATTTTCCCATTGGAAAAACATACCCTTGATCCAGTATGGCAGCTTTCAAGATGGTGGCCATGTTCCAGACATAGCCTAAAAGATAGGCTCCTTCACCAATTACTTTTTAAATTTGCATACAATACAGCACCACCTGAATATTGGTAAACATGCAATCTGGGCATACCCCATGTCCCTTTGCCACTTATAAAATTGCAAATAGATTATATTAGCTCGGGTTCATACCAACTTGGATTCTAGCATCTGGTAGCCAAAGTCCAAAGCAGCATACAAAAGTGTTGAAAGAAAAACAGTACTTCCACAGCAGTTCCAGCAGTTCTCAACCAGTCAAAAGAACTGAATAAAGAGCTCACTTTTTTGCACAAGAATCAATAATTCTTCAATAAAATTCCACTTTATTGTCAGCCAGTTAGCTAGATTAATCTGTGCTGACAAATGCTGTAGTCGATTATTTGAATTGTATGAAGAAGTTTAAAGCCATGATGATTAATTGATTGTGCAATCCAACTCATGCCATTTGTTTAATGTGTTTCATTATTTTGAGGAAGCAAAACCGGTTTGGGATGGGATTTACTGCACAGTCGCAGTCGACTCTCGGTCACTTGATGGATCATCTTTCTGTCCTTCATCGATGTGATCCATGAAGTATTTCGGCAGGATAGTGGAGTAGTTTGCCATTGCTTTCTCCAAAAAACAGGTTTAATGTGTGATTAATGGTGTCATAAATCAGATTTAAGCAGTTAAGTGCAAGTGCATCAAGTTCAGCTCGTAGTGGTGGTGAGGTTTGTGGAGAAATTAGAACACCTGTTGCAGATTTTTTGGTTGTATAATTGAGTTATGGCATCGTTAGAGGCACTTTGTTTGGTTACCAAAGCCATCAAAGCACTGGAAGCCTATAACCCATCAGATTTCGTCACAGACCTTTCAAGGCTTCATGAGATGTAGCAGCATTGATAAAGATCAGTCTGTCTATATGTCAAACCACACTTTAACACACAGCTGGAGGTGAACATGTCCATAAAGAAAGGCTATATAATGTTTGAGAGGACAATGTGTGTTTTTTTTTTCCCTTTTATGGGAGCCCTCTCCAGGCCTCTAGTGTTGTTTGTTTGGCTCATGCTGCCATCCTTTTCAGACAAGTCCAGTTGCTATCTACTCTCTGCTAAAGGCATTGTAGCATGCGTTCCCCACAGACCCTGATGAGGAGACAAGCCAATGTTTATCAAGCGCAATAGACAAGGGCAGATCTTTCCTGAAACACTTCATATCATCCCCAAGGGATGCTTGAGAGTCTTAAAACTTGCTCCCACAAGAACTTTGACTGCAGTTTGCTGCTGGGCTTCAATCTGACATATTTGTGATGTTTTAAGCAATAATAACCATTAATTAATAATAGCCATTTGCATACATCCTATTTACAGGTGCGTACCTTTTAATGTCTCCAGTACGTTTTCTGAAGTAGGGTGTTGACTGAATATACTTAGCAAATAGTGCTTTATTTTAAACGATAATATTAAAACACATTGTGAAAACGTTTGGTACAATACTCCACAAATACTATACAGTAATACATTTATTGCTCTCTGATGCAGTCCTAATACTTTCTTTTTGTCACGATGCTTCTTCGTTGTTTTTTTGTTTTTGTAAATGTAAACTTTTCCGCTGAGGACATGAACTTGTACTGACTTTTTTTTTTTCTGAACTATATAATGCAGAAATGCATAGTTTTTATATGTTATTTTATTTGTATTTACCGTTTTCTCCTTTTGTGGTTTTAATTCTGTTTTTTTTATATGCTTTTCATAATATTGTATCAAGCTTGTATTATGTTATTATTTACTCATAATTATATTTTATTGTATTTAGCTTCTGTGTATTTAAACTATTACTATAAATGTGCTAATTAGATAATATAGTTTCCTTCTTACTTACAACATCTTTGCTGCCCAGAGATTCATTTTTTTTTTTGTCTTGGTCCACCAAAGATTTCTTTAACATTTCTCTTTCTACTGTCACCCTAGGCTTGCACAATAAGTGTTCTATAAATAAACTTGACTTGATCTCCTGGTAAACAGACCAGTACTTTAATGACTGCACTACCGCAATCCCATTCTTGTGCAACATACGCACTCCTGTTTTTATTTAATTGTACACCAGTAACTATACCTGGAAAATACTTTGCTAATTCCAGTGATGTTCAACAATGTGTGGTTTAAAAAAATGTCTTAAAACTATAGTGGGGACCAAAAGTTTGAACCACTTTTGGAAAAGCATGTTGGAAACTTTGTGGAAAAAAATGCTTACTATCGCAGGATAATTGCCCAATACACCTCTTAAAGCTCTGGAAAACTTACTTGAAGACCATAAAAAACAAGGAGTGCTGATATAAATATATAATATAATATACTTTTTTATATATATATAATAAGTATAAGTATAATGAGCCTAGTTGGTGTTTGTGTCCATGCCTAAAAGTGACTTACTCTTGTGCAAAATGTTTTTGTGTTTTGTATTTTGACATATACACAGCACTGTTCCTTAACGTAATGTCAGCTTTTACTGCCTTGTTTTCCCTCTCTTGCCTTTTAGATCTTTGAGAATAAAGGAGCCATGATGGGCTGCTCCAACCCTCATCCTCACTGTCAGGTACGATGCCTCTCCTCCTCTTTCTACCAATTAGTGATAGTGTGAGCTGCTTCTTTGAGAGAGTTATATATTCAAAATACTTTTTTTACTGGATTAAGATGTGGCCATAACAGTCTCTGAGCATCTGGAATGTACCTTTTAATAGGCCACTGTGTGGGCACAAATTAGAGAGTGATAAAGATTTTAGAACACCAAAGAAACTCGTTATTTCACCTGTCATGCTAAGGTATTTAAATGCTTCTCGGCTTACAGGGCAACTATAAACAATACCTTGAGGGTACCAGTGAATGGTACATGTGAGGCTGCAGATGAACTTTGCTGCCTGATGCAACTCAATGCAGCTGTTGTGTGTTGAAATGCTGCCATTTATGTATTGAGTATTTAACACCTGACAACCTGCAGATGCCGTATGCTGACCACAGACTAGAAGACAGAAGTCTGACATGCTCTCCAAAGAGTTTTTGTTACTCACTAGTCACAGACGGTGATTTTGCAAAGACTGGGGATCTTTTTGCAAGACTGCAACTAGATTCGTTTGAGAGTATTTCCCATCATGATGTTGTAGAAAACAAAATGTGTGAACATTTCATATACCTGCTATATGGTAATGCTGTAAGGATTTTATTTTGTTCACGAATATGATCAAAGTTAATCAATACGACACAGAAATGGTCAACATGAACATATATAATGAAGTATATAGAGCTTTGTATATACAGTATGTAAACCCAATATCTTCTATGAACAGGTTGTTGATCGAAATGATCGCTGACTGGACAATACTATTGTCACAAAGTCTTTTTTGCTACTGCAAAGTAAATACAGAGGTTTTTTTTTTCTGTGTGCAAACATTACATGTCGTGTCAGAGACGGAAATCATGAGAGGAACATAAGTCTATAAATTTGTCTTCTAAATAACTAAATGGAAAGTAAGAAAAAGAGACGGGGACAGAGACGGGGACAGAGACGGGGACAGAGACAGGGACAGAGACGGGGACAGAGACGGGGACAGAGACGTGGACAGAGACGGGGACAGAGACGCCACAGTTGTATATAAGGGTACACAGGATATCAGTCATGCATTTTTTATTTCTGAATTATTTTTCTGCTTTCCCTGTAAAACTTGAGCCTCCCACATAACAGTTCTCTGAAAAACTACAGAAATGTTTGTGTTAAAAACAACACAAGATTACAATCACAGTCAGTAATTACAAACTGCCATGCTTAATAAGTAACAATAGGTGAGAATAATCCTGCTTAAAATGGAAGTTCGATACACATAAAGTGAGAGGGCTGCACTAATCATAGTGATTGTTTGATCTTATTGTAGTTAAAAGTTCATTGTGCATTTCTTAATGTGCACTCGAAAACATTATTGTGTAAAATCACATAATCACTACCCTGCTTTATCTAGAGCCAAGGAAAGTAGCAAACATCTTAATGTGAACTGAAGGAAAAAAAAAACAAAGAAAAAGCTATTCTGCAAATGCTCTCAAACCATCCCATCTGCACAATATGGACACAATGGTGTGTAAAGTAGTAACACGACCTTTCTTTAAAATATTCCTTCAGAATAAATAAGTAGAAAGTGGGTTTAAAGTTTGCATGTAAATTGAAATCCTGCTTTCACCAAACCGCCCGTGTTGGACCTGTAAGACTCTCCCATCTCAACCCCAACTTCCTGGAGGACTGTGAGAATCAAACCCTCTAGGGGGCAGTAGAGGACCTTGAGTGGACTGCATCACCAGCGACAGGCCTAAGCAGCCACCTGTTCCTGGTCCGTTTAAACGACTCCGTTTGGGAAAGCAGCAGTGAATTGTTGACATAAAATTTTATTACAGTTCTGATTCTGATCTACTAATAAATTCCACGTTTCAATGCCAACAGTGAAAAAAGATACTAAATGTTAGGCCATGTTAAAGTATATCTATATATTTTTTAAAATCTTTTTATTCTGCGCTTCATGAATTGTATTTATGCTTGGAACATTGTCAGTGTTGATAGACAATGTTTTATTTGAGCAAAATGTCACAATTTGCCCTTTTGCAATAGATATTTAGGTAATTTTTGTTCAAGTTTGCTTACCTAACTGACCCTGATTCGACGACTGAGAAAAGCCGAAGCCTGTTTGCAGTTCCTTCTTTGTGAGACTCCTTGAGTTTCTCACTGGTTCCCCCCATTGCTAATGAGAATGCTGTATCACGGGCTGGCTGTACTGGATGCTCTAGAGAGGTGCTAGTCCTGCCTGTGGATTTTGCAGCTCCAACAAGGCTAAACATCACATCAACAAGACACCAGCATAACGGAGCTTCAGAACGATACAGTGTCCGACCTAATGCACACTCCAAGCCTAAATGTACATTAGCAGACTGTTAGGACTGTATCAGGACTCTGTGCTGGTGCATTAGAGGTTTTACTTTGTTCATGCTCCAGCCTCCTTTAAAGCAGATCAGCCTTCCACATATACTGCACTTCAGCTTTTCGTTTTTTTATAGAGTAGAGCCACACTTTTGACCAGTTCATATTCAGCTAATGCTGTACCTTCAATATCCAAGTCTTGAAAGCATCCCCAGTAACTTTCCTTTATGCCCTTGTTGTCCATTTAAACTCACAAATATGACTAGTATACAAATTACCATTGCATTTTTTGTTTCATGTGTAAATTTGAAATGCTCTTAATTGTATTATTTAAGGTACGATAAGTTCAAACAGATGTTTAAACAGGTAACAGGTCAGTAGGTCAAAATAGCTTTTTGCCTGTATGATCAAAAATGTACACAATTTTCCCTTTACCCCTAATGTAATCAGCCAGTACTTTTTTGACATTGGTTTAAGCTTCTTTAAGGATTAGATATACCAAAGTTTACAAAGAATGAAGAACAGTGGAAAAGATTATGGAACTGACAAACCAAAGTTTCAGATTTCTGGGTCCAATCATCCAATCATCATATATGTTATATATGGTCATTATGATATTGCTAAAACAACAAATATAAAGACTGGTTGTCTTGTAAGTACTTTGTTTACACAGTGGGGGGTGAGGACAGTAGTGAAAATTCTGGTTTAATGCTTTTGTGTTACAGCAGGACAATGAGCAAAACCCACCTTAATGCTTTGCAACAACTGCCTAAAGGCCAAAGGAGAGTGGACTGTAAGGACTTTTTTCCACAGTCACCTGACCCAAACCCCACTGAGTATTTAAAGGGGCACTTGAAGACGGAGAAAGCCAAGCATTCAGTAACATCGCAAATTGTCAAATCATACTAGGATAACTTGGACCATGAGATCTAACACAAGTCTGTAAAGTTAATGTCAACTTAAGTGCACATGTTCAGCAAGAGAGAGACCGTACCACATACTAATGCATTCAGAAATGTATTATTTATAGCTTTATTATTATTTTATTTTTGTACAGGCATTTGTAATTTATAATTATTATTATCATTATTATTTTAGCTTTACAAATGCCCATTTCTCTCTCTCCCAATATGCTGACTATATAGTACTGTGCAAAAGTCTTAGACTCGTAGACCTGTTGTTTTACCAATGGTATAATGACCATATGAACATACTGTTGATGATTTGGACCTAAAAATTTTAAACTTTTTGTCACATGTTCCCTTTACGAAAAGGTGGTTTCTACGCTGCTACTCTTCCAAACAGACCATTCTTGATTCCAGAACATTCCTTCTTAAGACTATAGAAGAGTCACCTTTGCATCCTAATGAAGCTGCCAGATGTTGCTGGTACACGCTACATACTTATCACTTCAGCCTATATGAACTGTTCCTCAGATTGTTTTCCAGTTTTTATTGTATTTTCTGGTTGTATTATAATATAGCCTGATAAGTAATGATGTATGGCCTCTATACAGTTGCTAAAACAATGGTATATAAAAATTGACGATTGTGTTTATCACAGTACTATATCAGTTGTATTGAGATGATAAACTTTAGTCATTGTACTATGTGAGAGGGTTCATAATGTTTGGCTCATCTGTGTATATAGTCATTCTCATTTAAGAGGTATCTGTCAGGTATTGGCTGGTATTATAAAAAAATGCAGTACTGTGCAGAAGTCTCGGGGCACCATTAGACCTGTTGTTCAGTTAGACTACGACTAACTAAGAATTTTGCACAGTACTGTGTATGGGGTATCAGTATATTAACTGCATCGGTAAGGAATATATATCTGCTAGGAAGGAAAAAGAGGGGTAGCCTTTCACAGTGATTCATGCCACACTCTATTCTCATTGGCAGTCTCCTTATCACTTTGCTTCTCATTTATCCGTGTTGACTCTTCTCAGCTTTTTTTGCAGCAACATCCCCATTCATTTAGTATGACCAATGTGATGTGCTCCGATGCTCCTGTCACCATTCATTATCAGCTCTCACTGTTTTAGTGCATCCTGTTGCTTCTGGGGTGACTGCACTAATGCAGTGTAGTGTGATGTGAACTGTGGCTTCTACACAATGTTAATAAGATATTACTGAGCTACACTGATGTGTCCATCTTTTTATTAAGAACAGACTAGCTTTTTCACGATTGTTTTGCTCCTGAACTGCCAATATACTCCATACCATGCCTTACATTGTGATTCTGGCTCTGTAGCAATGACGTAGCCAGTGATCATGGTCTCTGATTGATTTGAAACACCTTTATGCCTAGCTACCACATGGTGCTGAGACTAGGCAACAGAGTTCAGACGCTTCAAGCTTAAGCCAAGCCTGACAGTCGTATGTTGCTGACTTTCTGCCATTCCTATCAGTGGGCAGAGCTAAATATAGTAGACCGATCTATCTCCCTGTGTGCGTTCCTGTTCAGGGAGATAGCAACTCTGTGTATTTTGGTCCCTTGTGCATTATTGGAGGTTGCTGACTCTGCCATCGTGTGCCCTACTTGAGCTGTGAGAGATTGGCTTTACTTTGGGAGGCAATGAGTGCTTTCAGAGAGCGAGAGAGATGAAGAGCGCGACAGAACGTCAGCGTGAAGAAAAGACTGAAGGTGGTGGCTATAAGAATGAGAAATATAGAAAAGGAAGGCGCTCGCATCAGAACGGCTGCGCTGATGCAGCTGTCTTCCTTCTCCCACATTTTCCTTATCGTGTATGGCCATGCCTCCACCTCTGTACAGTTCAATACTTTAATAGTAACAGAAGTTGCCCTGAGACGTGTCCTCTCCTTATATACTACCCTGCTTTATCTGGCGCCACCTGCACCTGCTACCTTATCACCTGGATGCCAGATCCACTGCTGCTTCCATAGAGAATATGAACTGTTAGATTTCAATTAAGCCTGTGTTATCCCACACTAATATATATATATATATATATATATAGTAAGGATTTGTATACACTTTGCAAGAACACCTGTTCCTGTTGTTCAGTCTAACCCTCTCACTGCATTTCTTTTTGCTCCTCACATATCTTGTTGCATCAACAGCATCTTGATCTACGAGTAATTACGAGTTTCATGACCATCTGATCAACGCCTGTTTGCTTTAATGATTAAAAATTACAAAATTAAAATGGCAATTTTAAACGGTAATAAATTATAATAGGACATGATAATCAGTTTGTCACTTCAACAGCCTATTAGCGCTGCAGATCAATGAGCAAAAGCAACGTATAGAGTTTAAGAGCAGAGGTCTGTGTTTGTGTGTGCGTGTGTATCTATCTTACTGGTCTGGTGCTTGCTTGTTCGCTCATGTGTAGACTAGAGACTGTTCTCTAGGTTAAAGTAAACTCAGCTGATGTGAGACTTTTTTTGTGCAAGTGACTCTGTGTGTATGACTTTTCAGTGCTTTATAGTAGTCATTGTATGTCATTTGTTTGTCACCACACAACATGTATATTCTCTATTACCTATAACTATATAAACTGGTTCATATTTACTTGCTGACTCTGCTTCATCTGGCTGAATTGCAGTGTTGTTTGTAAAACTGTATGCCAATCATTTTTTTTTGCTTCTGTCCAACAAAGGTATTGGCTGCATCATATCATTCTTAAGTGTTACAGTTAGAATTTTTCATATATTAAAAAAAGAGTTGGCATTAGGAATGCTGTGTAGGTGGTTCTGCTCCAGTCATGTTTACAGCAGTAACTTTGATGCATATATTTATTGTTTTCATGCAATTTTCTTGTGAAAAAAAACCCTTTATGTTAATATATCAGTATCATAAAAGACTGTTGATTTTAATGTCCACTTGACATCTGTTCGGCTCAATGCCTTGTCGTTTGTTATTACTCAGCAATATCTGTTTTTAAAAATACAACATAAACCAGTTTAATTACCATATTTTAGTGATGCGTCTTTGCAGTACTTTTTCTTTTTCACTCTTCATTTATGCCTTTCATATGTCCATGCCCTTTGCATGTAGAACTTGTAGGGCAATACAGTGGTAGGAATTATTTCTGTAAAGGTTGCTGAAGGTCCAGGGTTCAAATCCCACCTCTGCCAAGCTGCCACAGTTGGGCCCTTGAGCAAGACCCACAATTGCTTGGATTGTAAGACTGTATCAAAATGCTAAATGCCTTAAATGTAAATGTGTCAAGAAACTGATCTGGCTTTCTGTGCCACTGTTGGCTCATAATTGATTTAATGTATACATGAAAACGTACAAAGAGACTTCAAACAGTTCTAACAGTCAGACTGAAACAGATGCTTGCATGTTTTATGTCTGAGGTTTTTATTATCCACTGTACTTAGGAGGTACTAACACATATGAAATGTATATTAAAAACTAGAAAATCATAATACCCTTTCATTATATTACACACCGAAAGCCTTTTCCTGCTGTACATGTAGGTTATAACCCTCAACATCACAGAGCAAATCACCTTTAAAAAAAGTCTTATTCCCTATTAAAATGTAATTGTTTAAATATGTGGTTGGCATAAGTGATCACACCCTTTAAATAAAACTTTCTAAATTTGCTCATGTCAGAAACAGATCATACACCAAGCTGACTGGCCCCAAACTTGACATCAATTCTAGTGGCTTCATAATAAATCTGTTTCTTGGGAATTTTACAACCAGTAGTGCATGCAAATGAAATAACTTACTCTACATGGAAAGGAGATTTTAAAAGGGCTCAGACAAAAAGTTTAAAAAGTGTACAGCAGTATTTCAGAGGCTTTAACTAGCCATTGCACTACTGAATTCTAAAGAAGTGGAACGTGCATGGCACCAACATCTTGCTTAGATTTCAAAGGATGATCTTCATTACAGAATCATTTAAAAAATACAGTCGATTACGGGTAATGGGACCACATCGGGACACGATGGTTTTGGTCCTAATAACCGGCTGGTTCGATTAAACGCACATGCCATTTGTTACAAGACGGGATGTGCTATGTAACACATTAAATGTTTATTAAACCTTTATTGTGCGATTTACACATATAGCGAACGTACAAACAAGAACTACTGTTGCTTACAAACTTTGTTCATTGAAAAATAAA
>JAVSBV010026857.1:0-25317 GCA_033117975.1 Parotocinclus spilosoma | reverse complement strand
AAACTGTGCTCTTACCCTGCTAATTAAACCTTCACACTCTCCTCTTACTGGTGCAATGTGCAATTAATGAAGATTGGCCACCAGGCTGGTCCAATTTTGCCATGAAACCTCACTAAAATTACAGATGTTTTTAGTTTAATCCAACCCCTGAATATTCTCTGCTTTGTATTTGGTATTATGTTCTACAGAATATTATATTTAATTGATACATTATTGTTAAATATATGCTCTCTTGTAATTTTTATATTTAGCATTTGTTTGTTTTAACATATTAATTAGTTAACTAAATTAGATTAACTCTTACATGTACCATCTAGGCTGCTCAAGGTGGTTGGGTCCTTTTTTGAGTCTTGGTTCTTCTGTAGTTTTTTCATAACTTATGTTAATAAGTTATGATGACATAACAGGGAGTTTTTACTTTCCACTGTTTCCCTATGTTTGCTAAGTATTTTATTTATATATACTATTGTCTTATATTCTAGTTTTCTGTTCCTAATTTTATTATACATTACATAATCCACTGCTGACAAAAATTTGAAAATATTTTTGGGTATTCTTCGTTTTCAAATATCCCATAATTTTTGTGAGCAGTATATTATCTTAAATTTATAAAGTCCATATATAATTCTATATTAATTTAATTATTATTTTTGTCCACAAATGTTCTCTTTTTTATTTTTATATTTATCTTCTGTTTATATTTTTTTAATTTAAAGTTTCTGTAACTTTAATTTTTGCATATAACATATAGGCTGCCCAAGGATGTTGGGTCCTTTTTTAAAATGTTTGTCCTTCTAAGGTTTCTGCCTTATAACATTTAGGGAGTTTTTCCTTTCCACTGTTGAGTCTAGATTTTTTGGAAGCTGCTTTGAGGCAAGGTTTGTAAAAATCGCCACATTCATTTAATTTAACTCGACTCGTTCATGCCAACAAAACATTTCCACACCGTTTTACTATACTAAACGTACTATTGTATTATCTTAATTTTTTATAGTGTGTATATATTATATTTGATTTTATTTTACTTTACTTTTTTTCCCTCAAATACTGTATGCGCTCTCTTCATTTTTATATGATTAATTTTGTACCAAATTAATACGTTAGGTAACTAGTTGATTTCTTACATAAAATGTTCAAACTTCCCATGAAGGATGGGTCCCTATTTAAGTCTTGGTCCACTCAAAGTTTTCCCTGATGATGTTTAGGGAGTTTTTCCTTGGCACTGTTATCCAGACTTGCTGAGTTCGGGCGCTGGGACTAGAATTGTGTGAAGCTTCTTTGTGACAATGCTTCTTTGTAAAAAGCTTTACAGAAATTGATTGCTTTTGACTTTAACCCACACTGTGTTGCAAGGGCATGACGATATTGCATGTTATATTCTGACACACTTTTGTGAAATTTGCCAGTCCCTTAGCTTGGTTCAGAGAACTGATACAATGCAAACAGTGTATAAATGAAGGAGTTCAGTTACCTGTTGATTATTGACAGTATCAGATTTTCTGCAGTTCCCCATGTTTTTCAGGTTAACACAGTCATGGTGAGTGAGGGGCCTTCTACATGTTAGAGCTTATAGTTTATTAGTACACTGCTCACACAATTCTGGGGATATTTGAAAATGAATATGAAGCGATTAAAAAAAGAAGAATTGGTTTTATTTCATTAAACAAGATAATCATAAAGGCACATGAAACGTTTGATTACGCAAATGAGATACCAAATCAATTATTGTGATTGAGTAGTAAGTGACATATTCATGGGGGTGAACAGAAGCATGTCAAACTGGATGAGAGTGCCACACATTGACTGTTCAGTAGATTGCATGATCACCTGCGACTGCCAAAACACAATGACAGTGATTGGGCAAGGAGAGGTTTGTCCAGTAGGGGTGGGTGATAAGACCATAAGATAATCACAATATTTTAGGAAACTTTTGCGATAACAATGTATTTGGCAATATATTTCTACAGCATGCAATTGCACGAAAATATATTTTATATTTTAAAATACTTCACCTCGTGGCATTTTTGACTTTACATTTATGGTATTTAGCAGACGACCTTATCAAGAGCGACTTACAACTTATAAAGTCTTACAATACAAGCAATTGTGGGTTAAGGACCTTGCTCAGGGACCCAACTGTGGCAGCTTGGCAGAGGTTGGATTTGAACCCTTGACCTTCTGGTCCAGAGTCCAATACCTTAACCGCTAGGCTACCACAGTCCCAGACTTTCCTTGTACTCAGCTACGTGCTCCTCCTTGAGGTGGTGAACAGATTAGCTTTGTTGTTACAGACCTTTTGCATAGCTTACATATCACTGTAGCTTGTTGATAATCTGATATTTTGTACCAAAACCACATCCTCAATACTGAAATCGGTCCCCTTTTTGGAACAATCTCCACCCCCACTTTGTGACGGAGTTCAGTGGTTTTGGATGTACAAGAGTTCAGCAAAGTTAGGAAAAAATGTTTATTTTTTAAAGAAAAGAAAACATGCTTGTTGGCAAATGGAAGCAAATTGCATTTTTCGTTGTTTTGCATTTATGCCAAGTCCTTACTGGTAAATTGGCTTAAGTGCCGAAGTCTGCCAGAGAGTATTTCTTTAGCTCTCCCTTAGCCCTAACTTTCTTCTAAAATGCCTTTTTAGTCTACCTGGATTTAGATTATTTGTGAAGTTCAAATGCCTTTTTAAATCTAACAACCAGCCCCAGATAGGTTTATTATTTAAAAACAATGCTTGGGTATTAAAAACCAATTCTTCTCTTAACAGGACCACTGCACTGAGGGAAACGATGTACAAGGACTTCAAGTCTGGCCAAGCTGCAGGTAAGTGTTGGTCGGGCAGGCTGCAGGTGTACACAATGTCACCATCAGCAGGATGGATGAGTTTTGTCTGAGAAGGCGGTTTGCTGGCAAGATTTCCTCTGCACACATGAAAAGCCTGTCAGTGTGTCTGTAAAGAGAGGGGACGTTCAATTACAAGAGACGTGTCTTGTCCCCAGTGTTTTGGCTCAGAATGCTTGAAGGTTATAGCTTTAGAGATCTTTTATCAAGTTGCAGCAGCTTGAATTTTTTTCACAGGTTCACCCATGGCATGTTTGTGGTCAAATTTCGTGATCCCAAATTATGTGTAACACCTTAAAAAAAAAAAAAAAAAATTCCTAGTGAGTATCACAAAGTTGTACTTCCTTTTAATTCCATTATTTTTCTCCATTGTTAATTTTCTATTTCCAGTCAATTTTGACTGGAACACCAAATATGATATCAATGAAGTTATATATTCATTAATGTTGTGTCCTTGTTTGCATTGTTAAATATATGCCTTAAACATAGTAAAACATACTAATGTTAACACACTAAATTATAGTAATACACTGCAAAATACTGATCTAAAATACAACATATAATACCTTCAAGTCTTGGATAAGCTGTGTACAAAGAGTTTTTGGGATAAGATAAATAATTTGCCAGGGATTTTTTACTGTGCATGTTGCTTTTGATGCCACTGTCATGTGATCACCTGTGACCAACACTGAACCATGTTGCACCATCAATTCTTGACATTACTGAACCTAAAATTGTGTTTTAAAAAGCTGAAATCTGAAATGTCTCTAGTCCCCGATTTACGATGGGTATACGTTCTAATAAATGCATCGTAAGTTTAATACATAGAGTATATATCATAGACAAGGCTACATGAAGCACATTTAAAACATGGATACAGCTGGGCAAAGCCATTAACACCATCAAGTTTATTTTATAATACATTATTTAATATTGTATGAAAATTATTGAGTAAGTATTGAAAGTAAACTAAAAGAAGCAGTTATAGCTTGACCTTGCCATTCCTCACTTGACTACAGTTGGCTACCTTATCCAAGTGTGGGAGAGTAATGTGTGTACTAAGTATCGCTTGCCCGGGAAAATTTCAAATTTAGAATACAGTCTCTGAGTGTGCGTTTATTTTTATTATCAGATTCTAACAACGTTACTTTCCTATAAGGATTTTTTTGGATGTGTTCATGTGTTGGATGGGTTTCCATTCCATCACTCAGGGAGGCTCCCCTGTTGGGGCTCCTCTCCCTCAGGTACTATCAGTTATGTCAGTATGATGCTCAACCATGATACAGACTAAATGTGGAACTTAACCATTTTCTTATACATTTAATTTCATGTTATGTGCATAGAAGCTAAATAGAGTACAGACATTCATTGCTTAACACCCTCAATAGGCCAAGCAACTTCACTGCTTGTTGCTCAGGCCATAAGCTTTTTGCCACAAATAGAAACTGAGTCTCAAATAGAAACAAAATTGCCCCTGTCCCATGATCTACCCACAGTTCTTGGGCTGTGAACTTGTCTTGACTAGACTTGACCATTTGTCACCTTAGTGTTTATATGTAGCCCAAGCCATCCACACCTCATTCAGAATTAATGAAGCAAGGTGTGTTTAAAGGACTGTGGTAACATATTGTTTAACTCTAGATCAGTAGGTTTACGGTTGAAATCTTATCTCTGCCAATGTTAAGTGCCTTGAACAAGGCAGTTTACCCACAGTTTGGATTGTAAGATTATCCAAATAGTGGATCCAAGTGTGCTTGAGGGGATGGAGTTATGAGGGGTGGAACACAGCCATGAAGGAAACCCAACTCCCCCACCACCAAAAACCATAATAATCACATGTAAGTGGCAACAAGACAGCAACCCAACATCCTAGACACAAACATCAATTACAATGACCTCTGCATTCAGGGCTATGCCCAACCCCAGGTCATGGGGGACCAGAACCCAACACAGTCCAGCAGCCACCCAATACTTAATGTAAAAAAATAATTCCATAGCTATTTGAGCCTGCCATTGGCAAAGGAGTCTGCGATGGAATTAACCTATTTAATTTTGTAAAAGCTCAGAGGAACAAGGTGGCTCTAGGAGATATGTATGTTTTTTTCTAACAGGCTCTCGCTAGGCTGGTCATGATGGATTCGGGGGCAGGCGTCTTGCCTGTCATACACATGGCCAGTTTTACAGTGGATGGCCTAAAAATGCGGCTGCAAAAACCTAAGCTGTCTCTTTACTTAAGAGCCTGACTCCTATTGCCCAAACGGTCACTCATGATCCCATAGGTGGCATGATTGCCATTTAAGACACCTCCCCTTCCTTTCTGTTTTTTAATGACTGTGTGTGTGGGGCAGTGAGCAGGTTCACACCTAATTCATTATTTTCTTGGTGTAAGAATCGGCACTCTCTCTTAATAGCAGCTGTGACTGACATTAGGGCTGACGTAACGAGTTCACAGGCCGATTAATCTGGAATTTGGCTGCTCTAAGTGCTCTAAGCATGGTTTTCGATCTGATATTATTTGGGGTTTTACTGATGTTGATAGATATATACAGTAGATAGGCAGGCAGACTTTTTTGATTTCCAGTGGAAATTTGGTTCTCGTCAGTTCAGACTTAACTTGGTGAGTGGAAACCTTCTGCTGTAAAGCAAAATGCTTTATCAGAATTCAGTCCCCACTGAATAACGTCCCCATAACGTTTCACTGTATTTGTCTTGAAGGTATCGAGAGCCAAATGTGCTAAGCTTTTCCATCTGTTTTCAGGCGTATCTCCTGCCTTCTGCTGTCCACATAATTTTTTCATCGATCAAAACCAGGTTTAAATAAATGGCTGTGTTGTGCTTTGAGCAGTTGCCAGGTCCCTGGTTGTCCTGCGAAATTGGGTTGCTTTTTAACTGATGTGTGGGTTAACTTTTTCTTTTTGGGTTGGCGTTTCTGATTTTTTTGTAGTTGTATTTATATATTAAAACGTGCACTAAGAGCCATGCTGGGTCTTCTCTGTGCACAAACCCCTTCAATTTAAGTGCCCTCCAGGTGTTACATTTAGTAGCGTATTCATTGTAATTCATTCTGCTATTCTCAATGTCACTTTTTGTAATACTGATAACATGTTAGGACTTTGATGGAAAAACTAAATAGAAAAACTGTTTTTTGAGCAGCAACAAAACCATAGAGAATGTATTGGTTAGATAGAATCATTTTATTATCTCCGGGGACTTTAGACAAAGTGATCTGTAATCGCTGTTCATTTTGGGGTATCGCTAATATATTTTAATGAAATGGTTTATTTATATTAAATGCAGGCAATTTTGACCTTGCACAGGGGGCTCTTACCAAAAACATTTTCTAAATAGTTTATAGACATATATAGATTACAAGCTTACCCTTTGTATTAGTACAGTGGTTACCAAAGTTGTAGAGATATTGCACAGCAAATAGAGCAAAGGATAAGGATAAGGATCCATTATCCTCCACTTAATCCACATGGGGTTGCAGGCCAGCTGGTCCCCACCCGGGATGAGAGTCCATCATAGGGCACACACTCACAGTCACACACTAAGGCCTAACACACATGTCTTTTGACTGTGGGAGGAAACCAGAATACCCGGAGACATGCAGACTCCACACAGAAAAGACCCAGGCCGCTCCACCTTGGGCTTGAACCTGAGACCTTCTTGCTGTGAGGCAGTGATGCTACTCACCGAGCTGCCCATGTTTAAAATACATAATACATATAAAATATTCTTATCTACAAAGAAGTTTGGATATGTCACGTTAGTGCATACAGCAATGGGATGTTTATTTCATGTGATCGATTAGACAGAAACCATCTCTCAATTAAATAGGCTGAGAGACTTCCGTTTTATGTATTGCCAATATTCCTCAGTCTCATTCAGATTCATCACTAGTTACCAGCACTCGAGCTCCAACACAAGACGTTAAAGCTCATTTTCACCATGAGTGCACTTAAGCTACAGTGCAGCCCTTTTCCCTATGTTCTTTCTTAAGAATAGAAATATGAATTGGAGCACAGTAACTCGCAGCAAGGGAGTGATACGTTAGCAAGCCCTGACATTGTCATGTTTTGGCAAAAGAATGAGGTTAAAATGCTTTCCAGGTGCATCAACCATCTAAATCCATCAGCATTTATTTGGCAGGTGGGTCAAATATTGCATATTGCTCTAGCCATGTATCCCTCTTACCACTGCCAAATGGGATTGCGCTATGCCTACAAAACTACACTTGAGGAGAAACAGTGTGCAGACGTGTGTTGAATCACACAGTAGACTGGCGTATATAAGAAGTTCTAGCAATGTAACTACTTTCTAGTAGTAATGACTCAGTAAATGTACATACAAGTGATGAACCATGCATTGTATATTGTTATAAATGATGACACAGTTTCCCCAAAATGAAAAAAAAATAGATGCTGTGGATGCGCGTGTAGGCTAATTGACAGTCCAACTCCAAATCAGGAAAAGTTGGGATAGCATGAAAAATTTGTTTAAAAAACACGTCATGGGGTTTGTAAGGCAGACAGAATCTTTGACCTCCAATAATAGTTATAAAGGAGAAATGAACATTTATTTAGTTACATTCATGAATACAACCACCAATTAAGGAAATCCTTATCTTAAGAGAAGGCCTCTGATAGGATTTACACAGATACACAGGGGATCGTTTAGCCAATTAACTTAATTCCTACAACATAGAACACCAATTATGTTTGAACAGCAGGTATGGCGCATACATTACTTTTGAAAACGGCCATCATCTCTGATCTCCTGATTCCACTGATGTCATGTTCCATTTTATTCCGGAAAACATCCACAGTTGGTGGGTAATACAGCAAGTGTCTCGTAGCTCTGCTTTGTTCAAAACAATTTGGTCTAAGTTTAATAATTAACCCTTGTTGTAACAAAAGTTTTGGACCTACAAGGTTTTGGCTATCTTTCTGATAGCTTTTGCTTTGTCAAGTACATTTGTACATGCCATTTATGAATGAGCTTAACAACCCCATTACTAGCCCTAAAATTCTCTGTCCCAACTTTATTTGGAATGTGTTGTAGGTCTGAAATGGAAGATTTGGTGTTTAATAACAAATTAATATTACTTGATTAAACATGAAGTATATTTAGTTTATAAAAGAAACAAATATAAGACACAATGTGTAATTTATTTAATTGGCCATACCTTTTCTGATCTGGTGTTGAACTTTTTGGAAGCTTTACTTAACTAAGCACAAGACTGTACTAAGAGTGACTTGCAACTCACACAATCGTACAAAGCACAGTCCGAGTAGTTATGATTTCAGGGCATAGTTCAAATACCCTGTGTGGCAGCTTAGCAGTTCTGGGATTTGAATCTTCTTCCTTTTGGTTAATACTCCAGTGTCTTAACCCTTTGCCCTCTATAGTTTACTATAGTACTGCAGTTTACAATTTACTAAAATGAAGCAAATGTTTATGATGAAACATAAAGATTAAATGCACCCATGACCATATAAACCAGGTTAATTTAAACCAGTTAAGCATGTCTGTGACTGTGATTTTTTTCCAAACTCTATTTACTTCATTAAAAAAATAATAATAATCAGACCTCTTATATAAATTAAAAATAGTATTAAAAGTAAAAATGCACCCAACAGCCAATTTCCCCTCACCCTTTATTCCTACCCACAGCCAAATGCCCCTCTGTAATAATTACGAAATCTATATACCCCCACACAATCCAATTACCCATCACCACAATAAACCCACGGCCAAATGCTGCACCGGATTAAGTAGCCCAAAGAGCATAATACAACTTTGTGTTATATACTTCCCCAGGCCAAATGCCCCGGAGCCCTACATAACCCTTAAGCGTAATGTCTCTTAACTGCAAGTACCCACACATCCAATTGTTCCACAGCACAAGAATACCCCCACAGCCATATGCCCTTTAAACCCTAAATACACCACACAGCAAAATGCTTGTTAGGATTAAATACTGCCCTGGTTATACAATTAAGGGACTAGGCTATGAACCAGTAGGTCTAGGGAACAAATCCGCACTTTTCCAAGCTACCACTGTTGGGTTCTTGAGCAAGGCCCTTAACCCACAATTGCTTGGAATACAAAATACCCTTCTGAGCCAAATCCTTGCATTGCAGATTCCTTAAATTATGGATCCGTTGCAAATCCTTGCATTAAGGATTTATAGCACACTTTTTAGTATGTCCAGTGTCAGCTGAAAATCAGCTACCAATGTTTCTTAGCTGTCAATGGAAATTTAGGAGTAAATTCTCATATTCAGCTCAGACTTGCACAGGTATAATACCTAAATAATAATATAGTTTTGTGAAAAACTGTGGGTAAATCATTCATATCATGTTTGCTGATTGCTAATCTGATTTATGATATATAATAATGATACAAAGACCGTTCAGTTTATATTTAACGTTACCTCAGACAACAATTCCTGAGTCCTCCTTAACCCAAGACCGAAACAATAGTCCAAATCAGGTATCTATCAAGTAAAAGCTTGCTTCTGTAACAAATAGCCATTGAAGCTGAAATAACATTAAACGAACAAACAAAAACATTCTAAAATAAGAAGCATTATTACCTCTGCAAGAAACACACATCTTTGCACATCATGTATTTTGAATTTAGGGTTTGTAAAGTACAAGGTTTTCTAGCCTGGTGCTAATGCGATTCTAATGACTGGCAGAATGTCTATGCTTTGAAAGGGTTTGTGACCCGGTGATTAGTAGCTTTAGTTTTTCTTGCTGTTAATGCATCTGAAACCTTTTTCATATATATTTTTATGCTCTGGAAAAAAATATTAAGAAATTGGCCCAGTAAGATTAAAGCTGATTTATAGCTTTCTGTTAAAACAGTTCCCCCTCTGTACAAAAGTGATGTTATGGTGATGCAACGGTGCTAATGGACTGCAGTAATAATGGCCAGAACCCATTGTAATTACTAACCATTTGTTGCAGCCCAAAGTCAAATTGCATTTTGATTCAGATGCGCTCACAAATTGAACAAGTTACGGAAAGAACATCAGAGATCCAAAGAAAATAGAGGAACAGATTGTCTCCGAGACTGAAATAAATGAAATAAGGGAACAGACTGGCTTCCCCTCATTTTCAGGAGTGGCAAGGAAATAATTTGATTGTACCTGGCAAACACTTAACCTGCTTTTAATAGAGCTGAACTCATGTGGAGAGCATATAAGCAGCCAGGCATATTTAAAATTACAGTTAGAACATCAGCACTAACCTACACTATTTGCTTTCATCTAATAAACTTGTTTAGTTTCACGTTTTTGTTTTTGGCTTGGGTTTTTTTCCTGTGGTTTTCATTTTCAAAGAACAGCGAGTGATGCAGAGCTAATGCATTGATTTAGTTCTCACACAGAGCTAATTTAGATCTAAAGACTTTTGTTCTGACATTTAAGAGTCTCATGTCGGAACACTAATTATGTGTTACAGTAATCTGTGAACCTTTTATGTCCTTCTGTGCCTTAATCGTGTCATTAAATCAATAATGCAATTACCTTTCAAGGAAATTAATGGCATTGTGTGTTCAAGCTTTAACTTATTTTACTGGATCATCCATTTAGATTTACTCACCCACAACATGACAATTGATCAGTATGATGGATGCTTCCTTGGCAAATATTGCCACTTTCTTTCACTTCTTTGTTATTTTTATTTAGTACTGGATCAAGTCACCTGTTGCTTTAATGACAGCATCAATCGTGAGAGATAAGATTTCCACTAGTGTTTCAGAGACCCCATTAACACTTTTTTTATTGTGTTGAACTTAGATTGTATCCTGATAAAACTTTAACCACACATATTCACACAATGGTCAAGTCCTTTCCAGTCAGCCAGTTTAAAATCCACTTATCGGCAAGAAAAAATAAAGCACCCAGATAGAAATGTCACAGGCATATATGTAAATACTTATAGGTGTGGTCTGATTAGATCTGATTAGTGTCTCTTGGCACAAGAGGGCATAAAATTATTCCTATGCTTGCATAATCTTTAAGTTGCTGAAGCTGGTTTCCTAACTCGTCCCATAAATGCTTAATTGGTGATAAATCTGGTGACTGTACAGGCCAAGAAAATGTTCTAAACTGGTGGAAGCATTCCTAAGAGACACTTGCAATAGGCGAGCATCATGCTACTGAAAAATGCCAGTTGGAAGTCCTGCCATGAGTGGCAACAAGTGGCCACTTTGGTGGCCATTTATTTTTCAGCTGCAGGATGTCCTGCACAATCACTGACGTGTTAGTGTCTCTTGTATAATGACTGGGGTGACTGACTGTCATGTAAGGTGACTCCCCAGATCATCACACTATGTTGCTTCAACACGGGGGCAGGTTTAAAGCGCTTACTATGAGGCCTCCAAACTGGAACCCGACTATAATCTCTCAAACAGAACCTGAATTTGTCACTAAAGAGGATACAAGTCCTTATCAGTCCAGGTTTCTTGTTCATGACCACTGCAAACGATGGCTGGCTGTCAATGGAAAGCACGTAACGGACACTATTAACAACAGATGTTCTTCTGCTAAGCACCTGAAAATGGTCCCGGGCCAAGACATAGGTGTGTAGTGAAGGTGCTGGGTGGGTGATAATGAAACTGTAGAAGCTTGTCAGTAGGGAAAATTATGATTTTCTTTACTGGTGGTCTGTCTGGGTCTTTTAGAGCGTGTTCACTGTGTGCGCGCACTTTTGGAACCACTGCTCCCAAACACCTCCAACTGCTAGGTCAGAACAGCCTTGCTGAAGACAATTTGTAGAAACAATCGTCCTGCTTCTTTTAGTCCATTGATTAAAAGTAGAGTACATAATGTGATTGGACAACATCCTTAAACTCTGGTGGTGTAGTGCAAGGGTAATTTGCTGACCGCCATCCAGGTTAAAGTCCTGGTGGTGTTGGCTGGGTTTGGGCATCACACTGGTGTCACAGATTGGTGTATTACTCTGTAGAATATGATTTTGCAAATATGAAGACATTCAATGCAATAATGAGAAACTCGCAGGAAGAGAAGCAATTTATTCTCCAGTGTGATGCGGCACAGTCAGGCGCACAGTTAGCCCTGCCGTCACACAAATCCAGAGGTGACCGGTTTGATCATGACTTTAGATTTCACCATTGTGGAGTTATATGTCCTCCATATGTCCTTGTGGGTTAATTCCTGTTTCATTGCAGGCATTAGGTTAACTGGCTGCTTTAAATTGACTCCATCGTGAGTGTGTTCGCCTACCGGTTTGCTCCCGTCACAAATAGACATCCATGCTGATTTGACATTAAATAAATAAATCCTTCAAGATGTAGGCAAGCATTGACTGGACTGGTCAGACACCAATAAAGCTACCATAATAAAAATAAATAAACAGGGAAAAAATCATTTCCTTCTATTCAGTTATCGTACTGTATTTTTGTGGTGATTGGCCTGCAATCAAATTTCCTGTGAATTAGGTTTACCCTAAAATGGAAAGAATATGAGGGTGAAACTACAAGAAATATTCTCTTCTCCCGAAATCATTTGAGCAATCAGATTTAGATCAGATATAACGCATATATAACGCATCCTAGAGTGCATTTACATATGCATCTCTGTGGGTTTCATCCCTATTCAGATACAGAACCATGGTTCAGATGCTCTAACATAGCTATCTATAACCCCAAAATAAGAACCAGTATTCCTTAACTTTGGTTTACTTTTATTTTAATTGCAGACGGCATAAACAAAAAATATATTACGTTTTGCCTGGTCGACTTAAATTATCCATTCCCATATCAGGCCTGCAACACAATTGAGGGCTAGAAATGAGGTAAACTAAATGAAGGTGTGATGTCACCAGGTGATTGCATTTTTTATTTTTTTATTTTTTGTATTTTTTACAAATGCAATATCCATGAAATGCTAAGTCTCTGAGGACCAAAGATGGTCAGATGACCTCCTGTTTATCAACAAATGTGTGAAAGAATTATTTAAATTTTTTAAAAATAATGTTCTTAAAAGAAGATTGAGAGGGATTAATTCAAGGAATATTTTTAAGTTATATAATTGCAGTGCATAACAGACATGGGCACATGGGGAAACGTGATCTCCAGCCCTCAGACTGCATCAAACCGTCATTCATCAATAGCTTATATAACCACATGGGCAACGGATTATGTTTGCCATGTCCAAAGCAGATTCTCTGGACTTGGAGGCATCTAGGTGGACCATCACACAGTGAAAGTATGCATTGTGGTCAGATGAATCATCATTCCATAATTTACGCCTCTGTTAGGGGAGCATTAATGCAAAAAGGCAATAAACTTCCTTCAATCTTTTCCAAAACATCCATGCATTTTTTTAGGAAGTCAATGCAAAACAAGCCAAATCAAAAAAAGTAAACCTGAAATATTTAAATTGCTAAATGGATGTTTGTGTTTTGTTTTTAACTGGTCAAAAAAAGTTGACCAGACAAAACATAAAATAGTCTTATTTTCATACTAAAATTAATTAGAAATCAATGGAAGAGTTTTTTGTGAAAAAAACCCCAACAACTTTATTTGCATTTTACATACTGTCCCAACAGTTCTTGATTTGGGGTTGAAAAGTAAATGCTGTCTGAGATTGAATTTACATTCAGATTTATAGTCTTTATTTGATGCCGTTATCCAGAGTCTTAAGTGTTGAAAATGTATAATAATCTATATCTATCTAAATCTATCTATCCATCTATCCATCTATCCATCCATCTATCCATCCATCCATCCATCCACCCAAACTTTTGGGTGTTTTTCTCAAGGACCAAACACTGGCAGCTGGGCAGCATTGGGATTTAAAATCTGAACATTCTGGGAAGTAGTCCATAGTCTGATCTTCACAACATATTTATGGAAGATCAAATGAGAACAAATAGGTTTTCATAGAATGTCAGGAAAGCATAGTAAATCAGACTGGAAAGGGTTACAAATACCTATCTGAAGAATGTGAACCCTACCGTCCTACTGACTGTGTACAAATCAAGGTAATTCAAGAATATTGTTATGCTCTGCAATAATAGCCTGCAAGGTCACAGTGTAGCCCAGTTTGCAGTTTGGTCATATGGATAAGCTATTCCCAAATGTTTTTGAGATAGCATTTTGTAGACCAATGAGAGCAAAATAGAAAGTTTTTTTGTTTAAATGAAAAGCATTATGTCTGGAGAAGGAAAAACACTGCGTTCCATGGTGGTGGTGGTAGTAGTATGGTGTTGGTCTGTTTGCTGGCACTGGATGGACTGCTGTAATTGATTGAATTAAGCATTCTGAATAATTCCAGCCAATTCCAGATGAAAATGTCAGGACATCTGTCAGTGAACTGAATCTCAAGAGATCGTGGGTCATGCAGCAAGACAGCAGCCCTAAGTGCCCAAGTTTTTTTTGCTGCCAAAGAATGGTAAAAGAAGTTTTTGAGTGGCCAATCGCCAAAGGTCTTGATCTTAATCAGATTGAAATATTGTGCAAGGTCCTGATGCAAGCAGTCATGTGAGATATGAAGCTGTTCTGTATATTGCTAAAACTCCTTCAAACCAATGTGCAGGGCTGGTCACTTAATGATCATTATAACCAGATAACTTGTCATGTAGATGGGACTGTGGTGAAAACATCTTTTGACGTAATTGACATTTGACCAGAAGGTCTGGGGTTTAAGTTGCAGCACTGCCAAGTTGTTTTAACACTTCATACAACTTTCCTGTATGTTCTGGCTGTATATTAGTAAAATAAACTGATTAATAATTATAAATGATTATTATACCATTTCTAACAGAGCAAATATGTTTGTGGTGTGTTGGTTTAAGACTTTCACACAGCACTAGAGATGAGACCGTGTGAATTTAAAAAAGGTATCGATTTTGAGAAAATTGCTTAATCTAACTATTGTCAGTAGTGGCCATAATCTTTTTGCTCCCATTGTAGACATACAGATAGATATAATGTACTTTTACAATTAAGTACTGTAGCCCATCTGATACTCCCAGCCCACCATTCCTCAGAGAGGGACCACCACAGGATCACCTGATGTTATTTTGGGGGTGGTGTATCACTCTCAACGCATAGTTCACACTTATTAGCGCTTGTAGGTGTGCAGTTTAAAAATGAACCTAAACTTATTGTGTTATCATTCTTTGCTCCTTTATCATTGTCAGAATTTGACCCTAGGATGTTGGTTCAATATTGGCTTTGTGATTACATGGCTATGCGGCTGTAGTTTTTCCTAGTCATTTTACCAGTAAGTGTACTGGTTTAAAAACTGCACCTGATATACACATACTAGCACAACATACTGCAAATTGTTAAGCATTTCAGTACTGAGAATGGTCCATTCAGTAATATCCTGATGGTCCATGACCTATGAATGATTGGGTGTTCAGCTTTGCATAGTGCACAGTTAGTAACTGCATGTATACAAAGTGCATCCATATGTACAGGTTAGCAGTGTTTAACGACATCTGCTCACTGTAACGACTAAAGTTTTAACAATTATAACAAATGTCTTTCATCTCAGCAGTCAACAGCTGGTCAAACAGAACACACACACACACACACACACACACACACACACACACACACACACACATATATATATACATATACATATATATATATATATAAAACCTGTTTCCGAACAGCTGTTTTAGCAGTTGTAGCGCTGTTCGCTGCCAGGTCGTCCTACTCCACTCAATATGTGCACCCAACCACCGGCGCGCTCGTGCACTTGCGAACACTTTTAGGGTTAGTTGGTTACATCTCGGGGCTTTTAGTGCTGATGGACACGTATGGGGGAAACCCCCGAGGTATTTAGTGTTTTAGGGGCACTTTAAGGGTCTGCCGTTCCGTACTTGTGCGCTCCTCGAACGCCTGAGTTCATGCTTTTCCGTCGTCGGCACCCAACAAGCCTCACTCCAGCACGCTGCCCATCCTAAATTGGACACACCCCGGCTTGGCACTTTGGCGCTTTTTGGCGGTCTATTTTGCATTTCCGCTTCGCCCGTGCCCGAGTTCATGGTTGCTTTCTGCCAACTTATTCGCACTTGCTCTACATGCGCGCCCATGCTCATAAGCTCACTTTTTGGCGATTTTATTATTTATGTCTTTTTCTCCCTTTTTATCCTTTTTTTATAGTTTGTATGTATTATTTCCCCATTCTTATTATATGCTGTGGGATTCCGTCTATCCCGCATCCCTGGGTCCTACAACAATTCATATATATATATATGCTGCATGGGAAACTGTCTGAGGACAACAGACTGAAGAGCATTCAAGAGTTTCTGCTCAGATTTTGTTTTTACACCATTCCAAACCATTTTGGAGTTGAGCAGCAGCAAATAAGTGTGTTGCATCTACACCCCATGACCACTCCCATGACTTTGACAATTGGCAGTAAAAAACAACAATAACGAAAAACAACTTTACAGCATAAATAAGATTAGAAATATGATTGCATGTGGGTTTGTGAGAAATTAAATTCCCAGTGAGTCGGTTGCATCAATTCTTGATTACGTAAATCAGTAACTGAAAGGCTTTAGTAGGGGCAGTAGATGCAAACCTCAACTAGAATTAATCTTGTTTAGACACAAGAAACAACAATCCTTGTATATCTGAGAGAATATTATGAAAGAACTGAAGTATATTTTAAACTGTTTGGTTTATTGAGAACGTCATACTGATATTCTTAGGTGACCGACTCTATGGTCCATAATTCAAATTGAGCCAGTGGAATTTTGTTAGTTTGAATTATTGCTATTCGGTAATAATTGTAAATGTTCTTTAATCTCACAGTCAATTATCTGTAGAATAACTCTACATTCACACTAGAGAGCAATGGGAAAGGAACACAGCCATTCATGTCTAAAGTGCTGGCAACAAAAGTGATTACACCCCTAAGCGAAAAGACCCAAATTGTGCCCAGTTAGACATTTTACCGTCCCGGTATCATTTGACTCGTTGTGATTTGGTCTCAGGTGTGAATTGGGAGTAGGTTTGTTAAATCTGGTTTTATTGCTCTCACACTATCATACTAGTCACTGGAAGTTCAACATGGTACCTTATGACAAAGAACTCTTAGGATCTGAAAAAACAAAAATTGCTGCTCTGCATAAAGATGGCCTAAGCTATAAGAAGATTGCCATCTGCTGCCTCTGCCAGCTGCCGAGGTTAAAGTGGTGGGTGGGGGAGTATCTGGGGGCAGCCTATCAGTGCTCAGACTTTACACCCCACACTTTATTAAACTGGTCTGCATGCCTGTTGCTCCAGAAAGATGCCTCTTTTAAATATGATGCTCAAGAAAGACAAGCAGACTAAAGACATGGATTACTGGAACCATGTCCTGTAGTCTGATGAGACCAAGATAAACTTATTTGGTTCTGATGGTTTCAAACGTGTGTGGTGACAACCTGGTGAGGAGTACATGACAAGTGTGTCATGCCTACAGTCAAGCATGGTGGTAGCAATGTCAAGGTTTGGGGCTGCATGAATGCTGCCGGCAGTGTGGAACTACAGTTTATTAAGGGAACATGAATGCCAACATGTTCTGCGACATACTGAAGCAGAGCATGATCCCCTCCCTTCGGAAACTTGGTCACAAGGCAGTATTACAACTTCATAATGACTCAAAACACACCTCCAAAACAACCACTGCCTTGCTAATGACTAAACCAAGGGTAGAGGCGATGGACTGGCCAAGCATGTCTCCAAATTAAAACCCTATTAAGCATCTGTGGAGGGAGCGCAAGGTCTCTAACATCCACTAGCTCTGTGAAGTCATCATAAAGGATCTGAAAAGGATTCCAGTGGCAACCTGTGAAGCTCTAGTGAACGCCATGCCCAAAAAAGTTAAAGCAGTGCTTTACACTTTGGGCACAATTAGTTAATTTTCACTTAAGGGTGTACTTACTTTTGTTGCCAGCGGAGCGGTTTAGACATTAACAGCTGTGTGTTGAGTTATTCTGAGAGCACAGAAAATTTACACTGTTATACAAGCTGTAGACTGAGCTTCAATTGTAGCTTCCATAGGTTGCAATAGCAAAGCTATAGCTCTCAAAGTTTAGAATGACGATCAGTGGAAAGTATTGTGAATTATGAGAGAATTCAAGTTAAAATGAAAAATTAGTTTGTCGAAATCATTAAAAAATATGTTATACATGTTGACAATACCACTGCTAAAATATCATATCCACACAAAATATCCAAAACCTCTATCTAAAAATAGTTTTGCACAGTAGTAGTGGCTCACTATCATTGCTGTTCCTGAATTAATGTGCTGATACTGGTCCCCCATTAAAATAATAATTTTCTACAAAGAATACTTGTACAGACTTTTCATTCAGCAGTGTGGGTGGACTTGACCTTTGTTTTAACTGCTTGCCATTTTTGTATTTATTTTTTTTTTGGTGCAAGCTGTGCTTAATCTGTAATAGGCTGCTTGCCCAGCACCTGTGCTTGGAATATAATAGTTTAAGTAAATATGACATGTCTTTTTGAAGACTGGATATGTTTTGTTATTTGGCATTTTAAACTCGGTTAGTATTTGGGTTTGGCAGACAAGGAAATTATTATTGCTTTGTTGAACGTGGCCATGCAAATATGTTACTCTGCTTGGGACAATATTTAGCTGGTGTATTGTTTAACTCTGCTTTGTATGGGACTAAAATATACTTATAATAATATGTTAGCTAAACTTCCCTAGTCAAACTAATATTGTCTAAATTTCACAGACTCTTTTCATTGATGTATGGGGTAGAGGCAGCTAATAGACGGAGCAAAATGTTTCTCTATGCAGTTTCTCTACGTAGAAGGTTTATGAAATAAGTGCACCCACAAAGCATTAACACTATATATATTTATATTTACGATGGAACATTATCTCTATAAGTTTATCTTCTATTATTGACACTCAAGTACAAATTGAGTAAGCCTAACATGGCAGTGGAAAGGAAAAACTCCCTAAACATCAACAAAGGAAGAAACTTTGGGGGAGGAATAAACTCTTTCCGGCTATAATCTTCGGATCTAATGAATAAGGTTGTAGAAATAGTTTAAACAAACAGAATCTCAATAAATATTTACAGAGTGAACATAAAAATATAATATAAGAAAAATAAAATACATATATAAATTTGCCAATGGCCAAAACCATTGGTGAGGTTTCTTTGTCGTTACCGGCCTTTGGCTTGTCATCCACAGTTCCGTTTTTTCGGAATTTGGTTACGAGAAATGAAACAGTGTGTAATAGTAATTTTTTTCCTGGGTGTTGGTTGTTTAAATCTGCAGCTTTGATGCGGCAGCTGTATTCCCTGGACATCAGAATAGCCTCAATCCCCTCCTTCATCAATTCTGTCTTCAGTTACCTGTGATGAACGACATAAGTATTGAATTTTCTGTGTTGAACACTTTTAAACCACATGAGATATTTCAAATCTGATTACAGCAATTTCTGAGACAGTTCTGTCTTCTCTTCTTTGTTTCTTTGATATACTACACAGCCACCTTTACATGTTTGTGTGTGTGTGTGTGTGTGTTGGGGGGGTTGGGGACAAAACAAAACAAAACAAAACTTGCCCTTGATCCGATATGATGGCTTTATAGATGGCAGCCGTGTTCTGGGCATAGTTTAAAAGAGAGCCCCTTTCACCCATTACTTGCTGGGGTATTTGGATATGTCATTTTCCTTTTGTTTCTGAAATAAAAGGGTGTCCTCTGTCTTTTGACTCACCCTGTACTTTGAAACCCTTCTATTGGAGACTAATGGCTTACTGTGTTTAAAGAGAATGAAAATAACAATGGTTAGATGTACAGGGTCCTGAATGTTTTGCTACAGCCTGACACCCTTATTAGTGTGTAGCAACATGCAAGGTGGAAAGTCCATCTCGACCGTCTCCTTGCAGGGCAGCAGCATGCTAATGAGGTCAGGGATAAACACAGCAGCTGCACAATGCCACACCTTCACCTCTGATTTACGATGTCAGACCTCTATCGGCACACGCTGTCAGGTCATGCAGAATAGGCGGGTATTATTGAGATGAAGGAGGCATTTGAGGGATGATCCCTGACTGGAGGAGGTCAAGCAGAGATCCAGAACAGACCACAGGAGCTTAGCCAAATACATAGACCATGTTCTATGTCTATCACATTTGATGCTACCTCAATAAATCTATGTAATGAATATACTGCTCTAAAAAGCTGGTCTGAAAATCTGAGAGCATTGCTTCTGTGTTGACGTCGGCCTCACTAAATCAGGAATGTGTTGAATTAACTTAACTGAAATGTTTACATCATTTCCTAGTGAAAGAAAAAGCATTACCTAACACAGTAAGTACCAGAAGGAAAATATTTTAAAGCAACTCAATTGCCAAATGTGAAATACAATATGTTAATTCTGCCCAAACAGAATTTCTGGTATTTGTTTTAGAAATGCAAATTGCAAGCTGATTCTGTAATTCTTCCTCAATGTTGTGTGATTCCATAATGTAGCCTCTGCTTTATCTGGTCAATGTATCCCACTCGGCCATAGAAACAATTTTTGGCTGCTTGGGAAATTGTGAGCATGATGCACTTGAGGAGTTCTTATTACCCCTTTAGCCCCAGAGCACTGTAACAGAGTTACAAAACAGGTAAGCTCCGTTTAAGGACTATCCGATCAACATGTTCATTTTAATGGCTGAGGTCTAACGAAAAAAGAATATATAGCAAATTAAAAACTTTACGTTTTTTTTTAACTCCAGACTTTGCTGCCAAGAACACCTGGTCAAATTACCAAAGGTTTTGCATGTGTATTTAAACTTCCATATACATATATTTATGTCAGACCTTGATGTTTTGTTTACTTATTTCGTAAATAAGGACTAATAGTAAATTAGTACTTATTTACGTAAATAGTAAAAATTCGTAGCCCGTAGGGGCTACGTTAAACGTTTAAGTACATTTTTAGGTGTTTGATAGTTTGTTTTCTGCCTAGAGGTTTAAAGTATAGTATTTAAAAGGTGATGGTTTCAGTGATGGATTTGATGATTGTGTAGTGCAGTAACTGCAGAAAAGAAGAATAAATCCATCATTTACTCAATAACCACGGTGTTGTGTAGTTGTAGTTGCGTATACTTTGCAATGAGCGGTATTTATACAAAAAGAAGCCCAGACAGTTTTAGGCTTTCTGTGTAGATAATAACGCATTACTTGTGTTCTCAGTGGTATCACTGATATATTTAAATGTTATTTAAATGTTATTTTTTTGTGAAAATTTCTGTAGCCTACAAATCTTGTAAACTACAGTAATGTCTGGTCAGCGGCCATTTTGGTCAATCACCTGAGTGTAATGCGATTGTTAAACAGTGCATTCTAGAATACATTATTCCTATTCCTTTACCTACTTTAAAAGTGGCAGTATTCACGGCAGACAAAACAGACTAAATCTGAAACAGTTATAATTTTATATATTTTTATAGAATTGCAGACACAGGATATGTCATCTTTTTTTCCTGATACATTTGTGAATCCATATCCAACGCTTCATGAAATTGCAAAAAATGTTGGGAGGGGGAATTTATGGCTTGTAATGAGATAAATGACTAAAGTTAGTATGCGTTTTTGAAGTCAAGAAGTGATTATAACCATAATTTGGTCCAAAAGCACTGAGAGTAGTACCTCAACTAAAGACTGAAAGTGTTTTCCATGTGGTGTTGTCTTGTAGAAAAATGCATGGACATTCTTTCATCTTATAAAATCTCACTGTACTTTTCTGCATTAATGCTGCCATCACAGAACTGAAAATGACTTTTGCCAAGGGCATGTACCATGACAGACCCTGGCTTTTGGACTTGAAGCTGATAATGGATGATCCTTTTCGTCTTTGGTCCTGTGATCACAGCCTTTTTCCATAAATTATCTGGGATATTGAATTGTCTGACCACAATACACGTTTCCTCTGTGTGATGATCTATTTAAATAAAACTCAAAGTAAATGTAAGGAGCACTACATAGTTGCATGAAATAAGCATGTTCTATACCTTCCAACTTTTTCTTATTTAGGGTTGTACATAATTGAAAAAGTTATTCATTAAATCATATACACTTTCGGAAAAAGTGGCTATTTGTGCATTGATTTTAGAAAAACCCCCACAACATTGTGCTTTATACTTGTGCTTATAGTCAAATGACAATAGCTAAATTTACTTGCAGATATTTTATTAAACTGAGTAAAAATGAAATGAAAGGGCATTCAGACTGTTCAAACCCAACATCTGATTAAAACAAAATCTAAACAAACAGACAAAAAAAATCCTTCATTTAAATGTGCACCAAATATAATCTATTTCAAAGCTATGCGCATGTGTGGAACGCCACTCAGTGTTAATGTTGCCATAGCGACAAAGAGCTGGCAGTGACTTGGCATGCTACCTATATTTTCAATCGCTGCAGGGGGAGAGAATAAGAATTCACATCCTGCAACACATCATAATTACTCTCTGTTGTTCATTTGCTTAAATACTTGTTTGAAGAGACCATTGTTTTTTGTTAAATATTTTTCCATTTATGCTGCAGAGTTTTTCATATTTGTGTTTTGTTTAGTTTTTTTAAGTTTGAAAAATAACCTTTGGCTTCATTCAGAGGTAATAAATTAAAAATAAGTCAACATTAACAAGCACTTCTGTAATTGTTGTGTTAAAAGGGGCTCATTATTTGAGAAAGGACACCTTTTTGTTTGCATCCTTAGTTTTTTTATTTCACTCTTAAGATTTTTATTTTCCTTTCATTTCCCACACTTCCTCTTGTGGCCACGTTTGGCCAAATCATGGAGCAGTTGCATATATATATATATATATATACAAACACACACACACACACACACACACACACACACACACACACACGTACACGTACACGTATAGTGTTCCCTGGCCATTTCGCGGTTTACCTTTTGCAGACTCTGTGCATCGCGGGTTTTCAGAAAATATTAATAGAAAAATATATTGCGCATTTTTGGTGATTCGCAGGTTTTTGCAGAACTTTTAAATTTGAAAAATCACAAAATGTATAACAATATATAAACAATATAAAATCTAACAATAAAGGAATGTTATAAATCATAAAATATTACTATTTACAGTAAATAGCTGTTGTGTAATTAATTTGTGTGTTTACTTAATGTGTAGGATATGACGTGCTGTAAGCTCGGTACAGACGGAGCATGTGTGATATGAGAGTGATGTATGACGTGTTAAGTAAAGAGAACATCCCATTACTTCAGCGTGTTGCTTGATTATTCAACAGTTAAAAACACTACAATAGCGAATTTACTCAGCGAATGAATACTCACCAAAAACGAGAAGTAAGACTAGACTAGTCTGAGTCGCTACTTGCTGACATGACACGTGTTGTGTTCGCTGTTAGTCAAAGTGCCATTATAGACTGAATTTATTCAAACCCTACAATGCCACCCAAAGGTTCTGCAAGTTCTACGGCTAAAACACCGTATAAATACTTCAATAAATATAGCGTGCCTACTTCGCTGATTTTCGTTTATCACAGGTGGTCCTGGAACATAAACGAGGGATTCACTGTACTACAAAAGCATTTGTTATTAGTCTTGTTAACCATACTTTTGTGTATTCCTCTATAATAACTACGATTGCTATCATATGGATTCTTAACCTTGTTCAAACATTATATATAAATGCACTTGATAATTGTTTATATTTACTTTTGTTTACAAGTACGCACCAGTTAACCTCCGTCCAATTAATGTCTGTTCATTATAGAAGGAAATTAAAGCTTTTTATTAAAAAACTTTAGCTGACAGAAAACAGTCTTGAAAGACATTATGTCTTTCATGTGGTTCTATTTTTTTCTTTTTCAGTTAAGTGTTTCAAATTGTATACAAATATAAAGGTAAGAATTGTTGTATTGTACGGTATAGTACAGCACTAAAAAAACACTGAGTAGCATCTACACTACTATGTGACAACTGTAATAACTGGTGAACATTTATATATTAACTATAAAACTGTCAGCTGTCAACACCACAAACATTAGTAAAGATAGAAAACTAGGTAATATAGCATGCTTGGTCTGTCTCTAATTGTATCCATTTGCCACATCACTCAAGGAACAACACAAAAATACTGGAAAAAAGCCAAACATGATATTTCATGCAAAACTACAAAAATGGGCTGGACAAAATTGTTGGCATCCTTGGCATGACCCTCAACTTAATATTTGGTTGCACACCTTTTGAAACAATAACTGAAATCAGTCGCTTCCTATCACCATCAACAAACGTCTTGCATCTTTTAAATGGAATTCTGGACCATTCTTCTTTTGCAAACTGCTCCAGGTTTCTGATCTTTTGAAGGGGAGCTTCTCCCAACAGACAGACACTGATGCACCTTAAGCGTGCACTACAGCTTGAATTTCTTTGGAGCTTGATTGAGGCTGCTTATCCAGCATCCGGACTATCCTGCATTGCAACCTTTCATACATTTTTCTCTTTCACACTGCAGACAAAGGCGCATCAAGATTTCCGGAGATGGACTTGTAATCTTGGGATTGTTGATATTTGTCCACAAATTTGGTTCTAAAGTTCTTAGACAGTTCTCTTCTCCTCTTTCTATTCTCCATGCTTAGTGTGGCACACACAGACACACAATGCAAATATTAAGTCAACTCTCTCCTTTTTATCTGGTTTCAGGTGTGATTTTTATATTGCCCACACCTGTTACTTGCCTGAGGTGAATTTAAACGAGCATCACATGCTTGAAACAAAGGTATTTAACCACAATTATGGAAAGGTGCCAACAATTTTGTCCAGCCCATTTTTGGAGTTTTGCACGAAACTATATCGCGTTTGGCTTTTTTAATTCTGTTTTTTTTCTGTGCTGTTTTAATACACACAAAGGAAACATGTTTATAACAAAACGTGTAATTGCAATACATTTCTAGGTTAAATACTTTAGTTTCTGGGAAAATTTCAGGGGTGCCAACAATTTCGGCCATGACTGTATATTAAATATGTCATATTTACATAACATGAATATGACGCCAAAAAACACACTCATAATAAGATAATGCTCTGAAATCCCGAGAATAATCTCTTATATTGCGTAAGATGTTTTATCAGTAATAGGGAGTTAGTCATTCTTTTATTTATTTTACACAGCAAACACAAATACTGTTGTTCATATCACACCACAAAATACTGGTATGCAACTTTAATGTCCTTTGACATCGGAGGTCATAAGAATTTGTGATAGGAAATAGAAATCTATCTTGTACACATCCACAATGGCAAATCAGAAAAAAAACCTGCAGTGTTTCAGACATTTACTTTGTCTTAGATTCCATATTATATAACCATAATATATTTCCTCTGGTATATACAGTGAGTCCAAGAAGTATTTGATCCCTTGCTGATTTTCTTCGTTGGCCCACTAATAAAGACATGATCATTCT
>JAVSBV010026836.1:0-11829 GCA_033117975.1 Parotocinclus spilosoma | reverse complement strand
CTACTGCAAAACATTTTCATTTTGTTTCACAGTGCCAACATTGCTATCACAGTATATGCCATTAGACACGTGACAGTCCTTAACGAATATTGCAATTTTCTTGCAAACGGTACGTGATACAGATTTATATATAACATATTTGTGTTCAAATCGACTTGCTTCACAAATATTTTAGAGGAAACAAAATGTTCATACAAATTTGTTAACCAGTGTAATCAGTGTCTAAAGGAGGTGAAGCTGGTCAGGGCATCATCCCCCATTGCTGCAACATTATCCTCTACCCAGCCCTGTACTGGACAGCTTCCTAAAACAACAAATACTCTTTTTTAACCAGTTGTTAAAAGTACTTGAGGCTAAGGATTGTATTCAGTTAGAGATCTGTCACATAATAATGTATGGTAATGCACAGAACACACAATAATATCAGATTTAAATCTGATCCCTCAAAACACTTGAAGAGGAGGTTTAAGAAAAATACTGCATGCACAGAAGTATTGGGAGATCTACAAATTACACCTACAGGTGGATTTATGCCAGCCCATAAACATTAATATGTAGTTCCTCCCCCTTCAGCTATAACAGCATTCTACAAAATTTTGTAGAAAAAGTGTGTATGTGGGAATTCATTCATGAATCAGATACAACAATGGCTAGGAAACACTAATTAAGTCTTCTTGGGAATAAAATAGAAGCCATGGCAGGTACCAGGCCAAGATTTTTGAGACTATGCAAAAGTATTATGTTCGTAAGCATCCTTGTCTAAATATTAAGGAAATCAGTGCAGCAAAAGGCCAGAGTTTATAGGGTCTCTCGAAAATATGATGACGAATGAACGAATGAACTTCTATCTTCTTGATTGCAGTTGAAGTGTGCTGTGTGAAGATAACATCCAGGAATTTAAAGCTGCTGACCTTCTCCACGGCATCTTGTTTGATGTAAAAGGGAACATAGCCTGCCCTCTTACTCCGAAAGGTCAGTAGGGATTTTGATGAGACAGAGAGACAAATTATTGTTGGCAGTTTAACCCACTCCAGTCAAGCTGTTTTCTTAATTAAAGCTCATGGCCAAATCCAGTTTCATTTAGGTATCCCAAATTCTGATATACCTGTAAACTGATATAAATATTCCCGTGGTGTTTAGATTTTTTAAAACTTATTTTTACATAAGACATATTTTTGTCTCACTGATTTATCTCCACTTGCCCTGAATAGGGGCAGGTAGTACTTAATCTTGGTCAGGGTACCAGTCCATTAAGGGGCATGGTAGTGGTTGCCGTTAAATAGCTGGTGGATGATCCCACACACACATTGGATCTTGTGTTCCTCACATATGGCCAATCATGTCTGTATGGTGGCTGTATTAACAGTTCTCAGCCAGAAGGCTATACTGGGATTAAAATCTGTTTCACCACAGGTGTGAGACAAAGGTGTGCCACTGTGCCTCCCAAGTACATATTCCCTATTAAGTCAGAATATTTAATTGACATCTCCATAAACTAAATACAATAGCACTTAATTCTTTGTGGATGTCTTTTTGTTTTAATTATGTAGATCATTTTAGGTCAGATTAGTGCAACTGAGAAAGCAATTTTCTTTCTAAAAATAGACATAAGCCTTCTCAGGACAGAATTCGATTCATATGAGGTTCTGGATTAAATTCCTCTTTTACAATAGCTACTAAATTATTTTCTTTAGATTGGCCATGATGGTATTTTTCTATATTCCCCTGAGCAAATTACAGGGAGAAGTACCTCCTGTTTTTCAGTCATCTCAGCAGCACTATGATCATTTTAGAACAGTCCAAATGCTTATGTTATGTGATTTTACTAAAAAAGGTTGCATTTCTTAAATTTATGACATTTAGCAGACACCCTTATCCAGAGTTACTTACAGTTTATACAGTCTTACAATCCAAGCAATTGTGGGTTAAGAACTCAGGTACCCAACTGTGGTAGCTTGGAAGAAGTGGGATTTGAACCCTGGACCTCCTGGTCCAAAGTCCAGTACCTTAACCACTAGGCCACCACAGATTATAGGTTTATTTAATTATGCAACAAAACGCATCTGCTAAATGCACTATACTGTATACTGTTCATGTACATGGTAATTATCATTCTGTTATATACTCATCCTTAATTATCATAACTTCATTAATTATCATCATCATCATTAATTATCTATATAAAAATCAAACTTAATCCTAGTCAGGGTTATGGAAAAGCCAATGCCGACAGCACAGGGTGCAAGGTAGGAGCAAGTCAGGGTGCCAATCCATCGTATGGCATATACACAGTGCATATACAACCATGTCTTTATGGACCTTGCTTTGTACACAGGTCATGCTGGAACAGAATATCTGTCATGCTGACTCTTCCAAAACCGTTCCCTGAAAGTTGTAAGCATACAGTTTTCCAAAATGGCTTGGTTTGCTACAGCATTGCGATTTCCCTTCACTGGAACTAATTAAGGGATCCAGGCCAACTCTTGCTCCACAACATTTTCCTTCCTTCATCAAACTTTACAGTTGGCACAAAGCAGTCAGGTATGTAATGTTCTTAGCGTTCTTCAGACTTATTTGTCAGACTGCCAGACAGAGAATTTTTTGTTAGTTCACAGAACATGTTTCCACTGTTTCAAAGTCCAGTGACTGTGTACTATATGTTACTTGATGTGATGCTTGGCATTTGGTTTGGTCATGAATGTCAGATGGTGAATTTATGGGCTCCTGAGATGGACTGGCACCCTGTCCGAAGTGTATCTATGCCTACACCCTGTAAGTTCCAGGTTCCAGAAACTTCCCTGTGTATTCAGTGTGTCCACTGAAAGGCATTATCTCAGCTAATAGTATTAAGCACTAAAAATGTTAAGTGGTTATAACAGCAACAATTGCAATTAGATTTTATTCCTATTGTATTTCATTGATCTTGGTATATGGAACCTATCTATTCTTTTAGGCAAGAACGTATACTGAACTGGGTTGGAGTCACTGTAGTGGTTCCAGTGAATGATTCTCCCTCCAGCCTCTCCTTCCTAAGGCACAAGCAAGTGGTTGTCTGTATGACACCTCAAGAGGGACTATCAGGACCCGAATCCCAGGACTCCTCATGGTGGTGGACTTGCCTCTCAGACCACTGTACCACCTAAGTGACTCAAAATGCTAAGTAATTTCTGTGTGAGGACAGACCTGATTACTTACAATGCCAAGAAAAAGTCTGGATTTCCACATTAATTTAACCATATTAATTTATTTTTATTATCACAGCAACAAACACATTCTGCTTAAACTAATAACACACATCTGCAGTTTTTATGTCTTTATTGAACAAACTGATTAATTCACAGTCCAAACACCTGGCGCATAATGTTTGCCTTTTTTTTCAAGAAAGATGTGGTAATTGGAACCATATCCTGATTAAAAAGGTTTTTTAATGACTTTTCAAAGGATTCAGAAATGTAGAGATGCGTGAATCTGGGAATGGCTACAAAAGCATTTCTAAAGAGCTGGGCATTCCACAGTCCACAAAAGGAACATTTTGTTTTACTTTCTCAATATATCACAAGAACACAATGCAATATTCATGGTATTTCTTGAACCCAAAGCTAGAATCAGGTGTTTACAATCAGGTGTCTGTAAGGGAAAAATAAACAAAATTGCTGTAGGTGGAAAAAAGCTAAACTAAAACTAAAAACTAAATTGTTTTTAATTGTTGTCCAATGAGAGAACCAAAAATGCTGCTGTATGTTTGCAAAATAACTTACCATTTGGATAGTGCACAGTGATTTTGATCAAATGTTCAGTGGAACAGACAATATACGATGCTATGTGTAAGGTAAAATGCTCAGCAACCAACTACTTACACCAAGAAGAGTGAAGCATCATGGTAAAGGAAGTCATGAAGGAAATCTTGATTGCTGGGACAACATGCATTCACAGAGGGTTTTAAGAGTGTATGGGAAATTTTAAAGAAGAATATCAGTATATATAGCCATGTTTTAATACAGCAGTGAAAGAGACATCATCATTTCCCTAAAACCCTTATCCAGAGTGACCTACATAAGAGGTTTAGGACCTTCTGGTCTAATCATTCAGCACCTAAACCATTAGACTACCACAATCCAAATCAAAATGCACTGCTTACAAAAATTAGGGGACATTTCAAAATGAAGACCTTACAAAATCTGCTGGACAATCTGATCCTGTCCATAAACCATTACTGGTAGTCTTAGGTGACCATACACCCTACTGAACAGTCAATGTGTAACACTCTCGTCTAGTTTGACATGTTTCTTTTTACACCCATGAGTATATCACTTGCTACTCAATCACGATAATTGAGCCTAAAGTTTTACCAGTTATTAACACATTTCACATACCTTCTCTGGTGTGGACTTAATTATTGACTAATGACAGCATGACTGAAAGAACGGCTTTAAGAAAACCTGAAAACAGGAAATGGCTCAGTGTTTAGGGCTCTAGCCTGCTAACCATGAAGTTGTGGCTTCAACTCCTGGATCTGTCCAGCATAATTGTACAGTATCTTTTTTGAAATAGTCACTTTTGTCTTACAGTTTGAAATGAAAACTTTTAATGTATTTTTTCCAGATTTATTTTCAGATTTACCCTATATAAATCAAGTAACAAAAAAAGGCAACTGTTCTAAAATGACCAAAAAAAAAATGAAAAGGTGGAATAAGAGGAAAAAATAAAAGTTGGAAAAATTATGTCTCCCAGTTTACTTACCAGAGCTACCTTTTTACTTTAATTACAGTTAAAGTCACCAGTGTCTTTCGATATGTTTCTAGCTTTGCACACCAAGATTGGGAATTGAATGCCCGTACTTGAATTGCAGAATTTTTCAAGTTCAGTTGAATTTCTTGTGGAGAAGCAATATACTCAGGTCAGAGCTCCTACCCACTTAAAAACATTCAAATATTCTGTTCACAAAACGTATGATAATATCTCTGTTTTTATGAGCAGTGTATCTCTCCTTAATTTATTATGTTACTGCTTTGCTGGCATCTTTGGGGTCATTTCCAGTTTATTGGTAAATTAATTGCATGCCCATCTTCAGCGGTCTAGAAGTGGGCTGCAGATTTTCCTCAATATGCTAAGTGTGATTTTCAATTCTGGTGGCTACATCCATGTTGCATCAGTGACTATTCCTAACAAGAGCAAGGTTACATCCATACTAGTCAGACCAATTCAAAATAGTCAATTACCCTAGTGCATGTCATTAAAATGTGGGAGGAAACTGAAGTTCCCAGAGTAAATCCATACAGAAATAGGAGGACATGGAAACTCCACAGAGACTGAGATCAAATCGTTAAAGCCTCTGAAGTTCTTGTATCCTTCTCCAAACATGTGCTCTTACAAATATTTGTGAAGCATATTTCCAAACATGGTGAATTATATGTGTTAGTGTTGATGCCAGGTACTGGCCAATTAACATGGACACAGGGTGGACTTGCATAATCCATACAGAAAGGACCCAGAATGCTTCATTTGCATTTGAACCCAATACCCTCTTAATTTTCCATAATCTTGTATAGGCACACTATGTCAGGCTGGGTAAGAATGCTTGCCAAATGCTATAAATGAAAACTGTGTTAAAGAAAAGAAGAAAAACAATCCAGGTAACACGATCCAAAAGGTTCAAAACCTTTGCATTTTTTAAAGTCACTTTGATGGGTGATGACGAATGAGTATTGTTTGGTGCCATTTAGTGACTTACCAACTATCATCTCTCCAATTAAGGGTATAAAGCTAGAACAAGCGCTGTGAACTTTTTACCTCAGATGTGGCTTTTGGTTGACTTTTGATCACCGTGCAACATGTGTCCTATCTTGAAAGGCTCTATACACTTCATACACAGCTGGATATGTCAGATGTCTCACTTAATGGAAAGCTGAGAAAGAGGCCTTAGGCACTCGTTTGGCTTCCAGAGATTCTGGACTTCTTAACCGAAGGCATGCAACATACGTTTGTTCATTCTATTTCCATTAGTGGTTTGGAAGCGTTGGAACCGCCTGCAGTCCTGCTGGTTACTGTAATAAATACTGTGCTCAGTTCATGCGTCTCCCTGTTGTTCTGTCAAACATCTGATCAGACTCCATTTCCCCTGAAGGTACAAAGATCTAATTCCCTTCTAGTGTGATATGATTATTCGAGGCTGGGACAATTTGCTAATACATGCAATGGCAGTCCTGTTGTGAATTTTTTGAAGAGGGTTTAATGGGGCTTCATGTAATTGGACACCATTTTCTGCGCACGGCCGAAGTACCACGGGATGAGAAGTACAAATGTCTCCTTGCGGCTAGGAAGAGAGACGCGCTTGCCAATTCTTGGGTCGGATTTAAACTCCTGAGGGAGATCAGGGAAGGGTTTTCTTCCAGTCAGCAGAAGAAAACTGATGATATAGTAAAGGTGGCTTTGGAAAGATCGATGTGATCTATTTTACACTGCATGTTTTTCCAGAACTCTTAATCGAAGTGAGATTAGGTTGTGATTTCTAAACCACATGCAACATTAAAGTAAACCTTGTTTATGCTGTGCCATCGCAAATTCTCTAAATAGTTATTTTAACAAGCACATTGCTACAGTAGGTGTGATTGTATGAGCTAAACGGTTTTATGAGTTTGTAACAAAAATCTTCCACTAGCATCATTTTTCTCACCCACGTCATTTTCCTGACCGTTGTTCACATTCAGAGCTGTAAAGAGGCACACGTTACACTGGCCAAAATCGCCTCTGATGAATGAAGCTTTACAATTAAATTCATATCTACTTATGTCCAGCTGGAGCCAGTTCAAACGCTGTGACTGTCAGTTCACTATTGGGGTGTGGAGGTATTGTGGCACAAACTCACAGTACTGAAGTCAAAGTAACTTCAGATGCAGATAAAATTTCAATTCTCTAAGCCACTACATGGGTGGAAGTTTCAAACGGGGTCCCGACAGAGTAGTATTTATACTATTGGAGAGGCTACTGGCTGCTTTTATCAATTCATGTGCAAACCAGGTCTAATTACATGCTTTATTGACTCTCTAAATGGAAAGCTCTGAACATGCTTGGCAAGGCCTTTATTTGCTTAGTCTGGGTACAAAATTCGGTCACCATATACAAAAGTTTGCCCAGCTTTCCAGATGACCAACTACTATTTTTGTTAGGTCGTAAATCTTGTCAGTCTTGTGAATCTAGTCCAAGATATTTGTTTAAATTTATGAGCTAAATACAGTTCCAAAACTAAGTGTAATTCCCTCTCTTTAAGAGGTTATAAAAGTAGCAAAGGTTTCCTGCTTGCCATAGTTGTCAGGATATTAATTTTCCTAAGAAATAAAAGTTAAAGGGGACCATTCGTGTCATGAAAAGAACATGAAGACCAAGACAACCCTGAAAAGAACTTTAAAACTGGTCAGGTATGCAAAGCAAAACCCCCATACCACTGTCAAGACTGAATTAATGGTGCACCTGTTTGCTAAACATGATAGGAAGAGTGAGAAGGGAAACCAAGAACAAGAAAACTGTGAACCAGTGGAAAAAAGTTTGGGGGTTATCATTTACTAATGTTACTAAATATAACCAGAGCATTATTTAGTCCAAAAATGTCCAGGTTGTCCAAACCCTTTTCCAAAATTGGTTTACCCCCATGTTTTAACCTCACTTATGCTTATCAGGGATCCCTGGAATTGTATAGGGTGCAGAAGAGATTGTACTTTGAAAAGGAGAAGTGGATTTATCCTGGGGTTACCCAAGTCTGCTGCAGGCCTGTGTAGGGATTTCTGCTGCTGCACCAGGGCAGAGCCAGTCAATACTCATTGGTGCTTCTGGCTACAGACACAATTTGTCATGTCTAAAGAAGGAAAGGTCAGATGAGGTTCAGCTTCCTGCTGCTATTATAGTAGCATTCATTCTGATTAGGGCGCCTGTAAAGATGGAGGATGGATCTGGTGAAAGTAGTATGTTCCTAAATGAGGGTGTGGTCTAACCATAGAAGTTTACTGCCTGGTAAAAAAGTGCCCAGTGAGTTGTATGAAGTTGCTGGTTTCTTTTAGGTGATCGGCAGGCATCTGAGACTTTAAAACCAGTGACCACATGATGGTATAATGCAAACACAAAAACAGATTTTCTACTCTAACAGGGGATATTATAGAATAAAAGAGAAACTGTGTTTTTAATATTTTATCCTTGCTTGTTGTGCACAGGGTTGTGAGGCTTTTGCAACTCTATTGGAGCGCACAGGACATGTAAGTGTGCACTGGATGGGCCAGTAGGGATGAGTCCATGATCAGCCATCCCTCCCTTAGACACAGCCTGAAATTGTGCCTGCATAGGATCCCAGTCACGGCCACAAGGCACTGCCTAGGATATGAATATCACCGTTTTCCATAATGGTGGGCTTGCATTTTGGATTGCAGTACCACCAAAGGATCACTAAGACAGAAATGAAAGATCAAACTGCTAATGCAGTTTTCACTCTGGAACGTATAAGTAACTTGTAAGCCTTAAATACTTAGTGGTGTGAGTTTGAGCTCCTAAACATAAATCCTAGACACAGTAGGTGTTCTTCAGTATCTGCCCAGCACATATGGTGGTTCTGCCATACGGGTGTTTATACTCTATCAATAAGCGGCACATGATCCAGCATATGCTGCCTGAAAGGTTAGGTTCAGATGGAAAGTCACATGATATCAAACATCACAGGCAGAAACCACTGAACGATGGCCAAACATTGAATGTTAATACTGACATTTGCTTATTTGTGAATATGTTTGTTTTTTAAGTTGATCAAAAATTAATTAATTAGTCAAATTAATTAGATTTATCCATGTGCTGTGTAGAAACCGGTGCACAGTCAATGTGCTTGATGCAGACGCATGAGACAAAAGGCTTATTCTAGTGTCTCTGCCACTGTATTTTCACTGGATCTTTCAAGTTTAGCTGAAAATGCTGTTAATAAAAAAATCAATTTTTAAAGTCTTCTTTACATTTTTAGGGAATATTTTAGAACTGTTGTCTTACAGTTCCTGGATTTGAGCACCGGCTTGGCTGCTCATCTCTCTGTGAAGATAGCATGTTTGAATACAAAATAATTGGTAGATATATCTCATTCTGTACATGTATGATTTTAATAATGCATAAAAGAAGGCACAATAGGTGTATGAAAGTTCCTGTTGATGGGTTCCAGTCCACATAGGTATGCACAGTGCTTAATTTGTAATACATGAGGTAAGAGAACACTGAGAGTGCCATGATCTGGCTTGTGAGCATTAAGCGAAAAGGTCCCAGAAGGTATAAACACAACAATGATTATAGTGCAACACGTAATACAGTGACAATTAAAATAGAATAAAGACTAATCTATCAGTTGCCTTTTTTTGATAATTTCCAAACATTGCGTGACTGATTATCTAATAATGCCAGTTACCATAAAAAAGGAAGTTTTTGCAAAGGACGTTACACAAAAATAAGTAACATTTAATGAAGATTTGGTCATTAATGTTGCTAATTTTCATTTTATTTTATAATAAAAATCAGAGGTGCTGGATCCGCACAAATAGGTACTGGAATGCATGTGCTATAAATATGAGGTTTCAGCAGGATCCAGCTTATATTATGCACTTGGAATAGAAGGTAATGACATTGTAGATCTTCTAGCAAAGCAAACTAGTTTAAACATTAGGAAGTAAACATAACAGAAGCTAACACCACCAGGAAGAGACACATGAACAGAACATGACAAGAAAATTGGAACGAAAAGTCATGCTGGTTGACATTTGTATAACATCACAAAGCAAAAAGGCATGACAGGGAGGCAGGAACCCTAGAGAAGGCATGGTAATAACTAGACTTAGCTATACAGGGTTGAATCTTTCCCAACCACCCTACAGAACTCTGTTCTTATTATTCTGTGACAGAAACACTTAAGTACCTACTAATGGACTACAAAAGTTAATAACACTTATGAATAGTCACAATATCACATCAATATAACGTCTTGGTCCTTCCGAGGTTTCTTCCTAACCCTTTTTAGGGAGTTTTTCCTTTCCACTGTCACCCTAGGCTTGCTCAACTTGGGATTGGGCTTTTTTTGATAGTGTAATATTGCAAAGCTGCTTTGAGACAATGCACCATTGCAAAAAGTGCTATATAAATACAATTGAATCGAATTGAATCAGAAAGCCTGCTTTGAAATGCAACTAAGTGATCGTATAATCTCTCAATAAGATAGTTAAGGAAAGTGGGAGAAAATAGGCCGCACATGATCCAGCATATGCTGCCTGAAAGGTTAGGTTCAGATGGAAAGTCACATGATATCAAACATCACAGGCAGAAACCACTGAACGATGGCCAAACATTGAATGTTAATACTGACATTTGCTTATTTGTGAATATGTTTGTTTTTTAAGTTGATTCAAGTCAAATTAATTAGATTTATCCATGTGCTGTGTAGAAACCGGTGCACAGTCAATGTGCTTGATGCAGACGCTTGAGAAAAAAGGCTTATTCTAGTGTCTCTGCCACTGTATTTTCACTGGACCTTTCAAGTGTAGCTGAAAATGCTGTTAATAAAAAAAATCTATTTTTAAAGTCTTCTTTACATTTTTAGGGAATATTTTAGAACTGTTGTCTTACAGCTCCTGGATTTGAAAAAAGCTAGTATTTTCTCCTGACAAGCTCCTGTCTGCACTCCAGTCCAGTTGATGGCGGTAAATGCACCTAAAAGTTGCTCTATCAACTGCCAGTAAAAGCCATAAGAACAAGAAGAAGAAACTGCCCACTTGTGTTACTCACTTCCCACTGGTTGTGACATCACTTCCTGTTGTGAGTGTTTGGTAGGTAAGGTGTGTTTGTTATGCTGCTTTAAATAACTTTGGTTTATTTTTGTTTCAGAATGAATTTCTCTTTGTAAGTCATTGTTTTAGTAGTTTGGTTGTGTATAAACAAACAAACAAACAAACAAATCATGGCACTGCTAATCTGAGCTAATTAGCTGATAATTAGCATGTGCCTCTGGTAACAAGTTTATCCTAATTTTGACCCAATTTAGCTGTAATCACACAGGCATGAAATAAGATAAAGGTTGATTGATTTTATTTTAAGGTTTAACTCTAACCCTGAAATGATGAGTTTTTGCACTTTATGATTGTATATTTTGTCCCACTGTTGTTTATTTAATTTGGGCATATTAGGCTAATCGTGTTGTGTTTATCTAAGCTATGATAGCATACTTACTGCTATGTATACATGCTGTGTATGTTTGACCTGCTGCAGTTCCAGACACTTAGTTTTCACAATCCTTAGCTTCATTGTGTTTTATCTGTAGTAAATCTTGGTATGTTTAGCTTTTGTTGAGAATCCACCATGAGAACTAAGCTAGCAGGCATTTGAAAATGGGGACTTTCTTTGCCTCTATATGAGCAAATTGCGGTTTCATATCTTTCGCCACTTTTATATTTGTTTCTGTTTGCTTCTCAAGTCATTGTTGGCGTTTTTAGCTAAGCATGCTGGTCATTTGATTATTCTTGGCTGTTGACTTACTGTTGTTCCAAACATATTTGTCACCACAGCTTCATTTGTGTCTAAACTTGGTCTCTTCAACTTTTGATTAAAGTGACTTGTACTGATAAGAGTTCACATCTGCTTGCCAAGTTCATAATTAATATATGAATATCTGTCTGTGTGTGTGTGTGTGTGTGTGTCTCTGTCTGTGTGTGTGTGTGTGTGTGTGTGTGTGTGTGTGGGTGTGTGTTTGTGTGTGTGTGTGTGTGTGTGTGTGTGTGGGTGTGTGTATATGTGTGTGTGTCTGTGTGTGTGTAGGTTACAGACTTT
>JAVSBV010026825.1:0-11830 GCA_033117975.1 Parotocinclus spilosoma | reverse complement strand
GGACCTGGGTAGGAGCAATAAGAAGAGATGATGACTATGGTAACAGTGGAATGGCTGCATTTACTAAAGTTGCAGAAGATTTGGGCATCTGTTTGGAATATTCTCTGCCATTTTTTAGAACCTACTCACAAGAAAAAGTGCTGAGAATTGTTGAAACAATCAAAAGCTCCACTTCACGGGTAATAGTGGGGTTTCTGTCTCACTGGGACTTGGAGATATTACTGAAAGTATTTTCTGAACACAACATTACTGGATTCCAGTGGGTGGGAACCGAGGGATGGATCTCTGATTCAGTACTAGCCACAGTGGATAGAAACAACATACTACAAGGAGCCATAGGACTAGCTATTCCCAAAACAAAGGTGACAGGTCTCAAGGATTTCATTCTAGATATAAAAACACTGGAATCTGTTGGGAGTGATATTTTTACAAAATTCTGGGAAGCTCTGTTTAAGTGCAGATATGCAAAGCTGAATGATTCAGAGGATTTACCTCTGTGCACCGGTGAAGAAAAACTATCTGAAATGGAAAACACCTTCACCGACATGACTCTAATGCCCATTTTCAGCAATGTTTATAAAGGAGTATATGCCATTGCCCATACCCTGCATGGTCTTTTCAACTGCCAACATACATGTCCAGTAAAGAACCAGCCTGACCCACTCACAGTGAGTTAAATATTTCGCTAAATAGACTTTCTGTTCATTGACATCAATGCTTTTAAAAACAAACATTTTTTTGTGAATGTTTTTTTTTATTATTTGCCCTGTGTTATCAGTTCCTGGAACACTTGAAAAAAGTGCGTTTCAGGACCAAAGAAGGTGAAGAAGTCTTTTTTGACAGAAATGGTGACCCACCAGGAAAGTACGAAATAATAAACTGGCAAACAAGTAGAGAACACCAACATGAATTTGTCACTGTTGGACTGTATGATTCCTCCTTCCCTGTCCATAATCGTTTATCAGTAAACATGGCCTTAGTTGTCTGGGCAAAATATAGCAGTCAGGTACGTGAAATAAATCTATTATGTCTGTTAATAAACACACACTGCCCACATTTCTCACAATATAGGTGCACTTTGTAGTTCTAGAGTTAAAAGCTTTGATCCATTTATTGCTCTGCATGCATTCAATGGAATGTTTAGGAAGCGAACAGGATCACCACAGTGCATGTATTAATTGGGTGGTTTATGTAAGATCATTCTCAGCACTGCAGTAACAATGACAGGGTGGTGGCATGTTAATGTGTGATGATCACAGTAGTTCTGCCATAGTATTTAAAGACTATGCCTCAGTGTCCACTCCAGAGACATCTCCCTTGTTGGTCTACCTTCTGGATGTAAGGTCAGAGATACAAGTTTATCGGTTGCTGCACAGTTTGTGTTAATAATTTTCTAGTACTTCATCAGTGGTCACAAGATGCTATTGGCTAAATATAATTTGATGGCAGACTATTATTGATCCAGTAGTGACAATAAGATTTGAAAGCTCTAGCAGCACTTCTGGGGATGATCCACTTGTACCAGGAAAGCACACATGAGACTAAGAATGTTTCACCACCCTATAATATGGGGTCATTGACACAGAGTGACAGAAGACTCACAAAGTACACAGTGCAACTGCTGGACTGATTTCAGTATTTAAGATTCCTTGGTATAGATGCATAGAAATAGTTTAATGGAACATTTTGTAAGATTAGCATGCGTACTAGTATATCTTTACATTGGGATAGGTACCAAAATCTTTATGCAGTGAGAGCTGTCATCCAGGAACAAGGAAGGCTGTACAAAAAGGAAAACCCATCTGCTGCTTTGACTGCATACCATGTGCTGCAGGAGAGATCAGTAACATGACAGGTATATTAAAATGTCTAAAAATATTGATTTCAATATCAAAAGCAATAGTCATTTCAAACCGTTAACTGTTCAGCAATTAAGAAGTAAAACGGGTGAATATAGAAAATTGTTGAATTGTAATATGATGAAGATGATGATGATTATTATTATTACACCTACTTTTTTACCAATATGCATTTAATCTTAATTATTTTCTATTTTACTCTGTAACAGATTCTGTTGAATGTGAAATATGCCAGCAAGACTACTGGTCAAATCCACACAAGGATGAATGTGTAAAGAAAGAAGTTGAATATTTGACCTATGAGGAAACTATGGGAATTTTACTAACAGCTGTTTCCATTATTGGTGCATTTATGACAATTGTAATAGCAAGCATATTTCTTCGATTTAAAAATACCCCAATAGTCAAGGCAAACAATTCCGAGCTGAGCTTTCTGCTGCTTTTCTCTCTAACTTTGTGTTTCCTTTGTTCCTTAACATTTATCGGCCGACCCTCTGACTGGTCCTGTATGCTTCGTCACACAGTGTTTGGGATTACTTTTGTTCTTTGCATTTCTTGTGTTCTGGGAAAAACAATAGTGGTACTAATGGCTTTCAGGGCTACACTACCAGGCAGTAATGCGATGAAATGGTTTGGGCCTCCACAACAGAGACTCAGTGTTCTTGCATTTACTCTTATACAGGTTATTATTTGTGTGCTTTGGTTAACAGTATCACCTCCTTTCCCCTTTAAAAATCTAAAACACTACAAGGAAAAAATTATTCTAGAATGTAATTTAGGCTCAACTGTTGGCTTTTGGGCTGTGCTGGGTTATATAGGAATTTTAGCACTTTTGTGTTTTATTTTAGCTTTTTTGGCACGGAAATTGCCTGACAATTTTAACGAAGCCAAATTTATTACATTCAGTATGCTCATATTTTGTGCCGTTTGGATCACTTTTATTCCAGCATATGTCAGCTCTCCTGGAAAATTCACAGTGGCTGTAGAGATATTTGCAATATTAGCATCAAGTTTTGGTTTGCTCTTTTGTATATTTCTTCCAAAGTGTTACATAATCATATTGAGACCAGAAAAAAACACAAAAAAACAATTAATGGGAAAATCAGTTGTTAAATGAGCTGTTATTATAAATATTAATGTATAAAGCAGGTGACCCATGTAACCATACTTTTAGTGGAAATATTTGTATTCATATACACTCATATTATTATTATTATTATTATTATTATTATTATTATTATTATTATTATTACTACTACTAATAATAATAATAATAACAATAATAATAATAGTAATAGCAACAACAACAACAACAATAATAATAATAATAATAATACTATTTTTGACAGTTTACCGATCTTGACAGTTTACAGTTTACTGTTCTTAAGATTCCTTAATTTGTACACAGTCTATGTGATGTTTTGAAGGTCAAACTGTAATAGATCAATGTTCTTTAAATAAAACAGTATGTCCACTCACACCTGATTGTCATCCCTTTGATTGAAAACACTTGACTCTGATTTCACCTTCAAATCACTGCTTATCATAGTTTCACAAACTTTTGCTGGATTTGTTTGATTTGTGTGCTGCTTTTCAAAAAAAAATAATAATAATGTAGGTCAAAATAATATTGGCTTGTAAAAATGTTGTTTGGTTAAAACAATTAGCTGGCGGCAACAGACATATAAAAAAAACTGTAACTACTGCAAATGGGGTGATTATTTGATGGGTGTATGGATGAAATTTTATTTATTGAGCAGTTATATAAAATAAAATAATATGTCATGACATTATGATGTTGTCACATCCATACACAATTGGTCGTATCTGAGAGAGGGAGGTCTGCCCCACGTAATGCAGCAGTGACTCCTGATGGCCCAGCAATTGATTGGAGTCTTATCTATGGCACGCTTACATCTGCACCCGTAGAACAGGTGAAACAGTTTTTCCAACTCTGACCATGAAAAAGCGGAGATATAAAGTGAAAAAAATGTAACCCTTGGGTAGCTGATGTGAAACTGTTCTCTGTGTAATTATACCTTGAACATAAACTACTGAAATATTTACATTAAGGAAATATCAAATCCCTATATTTTTTTCTTGATCATTTATATATACGGACTATGGTAAATACATTTGCCAATAGAAGCTGTTTATCATTTATACCAGTTCTTTGTTACTGCACTGTTGAACACTAGCTCTGCTGGCCATTGAGAGGACACGGGTCAAGTCTCTGGAAAAGATACTGATTTAGTACGATAGACTCGCAGACCATTTTCTTGAAAAGAAACAAGTTTAATAATGTAAAGCTGACAATGAGCTTCCACTCTTTTAAAGACTAGCAGTGGCCACTGAGATCTCCTGTAATAAAATAGCCCCTAATTTTTACCTAAAGATTCTGATTAAAGATGAGAGCTTAAAGCTTAAAATTAATGTTAATAAGAAGAACATTTATAATAACATGTTTTTCATGTAAGTTTGTAGACTTTGTCTTACGCAGGGAGGGAGGTTAGATATAGGTCTTACGAGATGTAGTGGTTTTTAATAGGACCCAGGTATGTAGGATAAGCATATCTCACAACGTATAATAAGAATGGGGAAATAATATAGAACAACTGAAAATGGATGAAGAGCGGCGCTTAAGGCTCCTAACACAAAAAAAACAAGTGGGCATCCCGAGTGGGAGCAACGCGGAAGTGGCCGATGCGCTAACAATAGGTATGTATAATACCTATAAGTATAACCCTCTTTGTGCCCTCTTAACCAGAGGCTTCTTTTTTACACAGTAACATTTTAAGTGAAACTTCTAAATGCTACTACGCAAAAATGTGCCTTTTCTTTCCACACGTGGTTATATCAGCTACTAATAAATGAGATTCTTTAGATTCTCTGTCCACCTTTGCTGCTCAAAGATTCATTCGTGAATACAGGTTTGCTCAAGGCATGATTTTAGGCACCTTTTGACATTTATTATTTATTATTTATTTAGTATGTTTTAAAATCTTATTACTAATTTTGGAATGTGTTGCATATATATTCATATATATATATATTTGGTTAATACTGTCTGCAATGCAAAAAAGTAGAAGTAAATCTATGAACAACTGCATTTTTTTTACATATTATTATTATTTTCTTTTCATTTTCCATATGCACCAACCTTTTCCTGATGTGGTGTTATAAATAAATTCAGCAGAAGAAAGTTATTTGAGTCAAATATTCACTATAAAACTTCACTATTCAACTTCAGGCCAGTGTTTTATGGTCCTGGAGTCTTAATTGTCAATAAATAAATAATGTTGTAGAAGCAGCACGGGATTAAACATGTTTTGTATAGAACAGTGGGATAAAATTTATCTGAGCTGTTGAGCAGTAATAATTACCATATACATAAAATGTGGCTTTGCAGTTAGTCCTGCCCAGAATGGTCACACAATAAACTGTTAGCAAAGATTCATAGTTAGACCAGTTTCATCAATAAACAAATAACCAAGTATACTACAGCATTTTTAATCTGTATATTCAGTTTGGCTTACTTTAGGACATGATAATGTCTTACATTACATGTATGCACACATATAGAAAATTCAAAAGGGTTCAAAAAGTACCACATATTTACCAAAATATCTAATTTCCTGTTAGAAGACTACTGCATTAGAAAGTCACACCTCCTTTTTCCCACCAGTGCTATTTCATCTATATAAATAACACAGAAGCCTTCCTTTTCAACCAGTTAAGACAACAGACATAACAAATACATTCTTAACCATTCCTAATTGTCTGAAAACTTATTGGTTAATGGAGTCAATCTTTACTCTTTTACATGTATTAATTGCCATCATCAATTTTTCCAGAAGTAATGAAACTGCTTGTATAATGCAAGGAGAACCTGCATATCCACAACTATGGAAGGATGGTGATATCATAGTTGGTGGAATTTTTCCATTCCATAGTAGCTGGGAGATCAAAGACATGTCCTATTCAGTCATGCCACAACCAATGAACTGCTGGAGGTAAGAATAATAAATAACAATTATGATAGCTGGTAAAATATCTATTTTTGTAAAGCAATTTTATAATACACTCTTACAGTTAAATAAATTGCTTTTTTCACTAAACCAGTCTTGATTTTAGAGCCTTCCAGTACTCTCAGTCATTGATTTTTGCAATAGAAGAGATAAACAACAGTTCATCTTTACTGCCTGGAGTTTTGTTGGGCTACAAGATCTATGACACCTGCAGTTCAGTAACAATGGGGGTTAGAGTGTCAATGGCACTTATTAATGAAAATAAAACGCCAGCTCTGGATGAAGCATGTACAAAGCCTGCCCAGGTGCAAGCCATTATAGGTGAAACCTACTCTTCAGTGTCCATGGCAATTGCAAAAAGCATAGGACCATTCAGCATTCCTTTAGTAAGAATCTACTACAGTTTCTACATGTTCTTATTAATGCCATGTAATTGTATGGTAAAAACTATATCATGGAGGTAAAAATATACATTCTATTTTAAAAGTTTCCTAAATCTATCATGTGCCATAATATGACAATCCTAAGATACCATGTTTTAATGTGACATTTGTTTGGTTAACCATGATGCTTCATATACTTGTATAAATGTGATTTTAGATCAGTCACTATTCCACCTGTGAATGTCTCAGTGACAAGAGGAAATATCCCTCATTTTTACGCACTATACCCAGTGATTACCATCAGAGCAGAGCACTGGCAGAGATGGTTAAGCACTTTGGATGGACCTGGGTAGGAGCAATAAGAAGAGATGATGACTATGGTAACAGTGGAATGGCTACTTTTACTAAAGTTGCAGAGCAACTGGGAATTTGCTTGGAATATTCCTTTCCATTTCTTCCAACATATTCATCCGAGAAAATGCTGAGAATTGTTGACCAGATCAAAAGCTCCACTTCTCGGGTGATAGTGGGATTTCTGACTCAATGGGACTTTGATATTTTGCTGCCTGTATTTTCTGAGCACAATATCAATGGATACCAGTGGATAGGAACCGAGGGCTGGATTGCTGATCCAGTAGTTGCCAAACTGGATAAGCATAATATACTGCAAGGAGCCATAGGACTAGCTATACCCAAATCCACCGTGACAGGTTTGAAAGACTTCATTTTAGATGTAAAACCACTGAAGTCTGTAGGCAGTACCATTTTTATTGAATTTTGGGAAGCACTATTTAAGTGCAAATATACAATGCAGAATGACTCAAAGGACCTACGAGTATGTACAGGAGACGAGAAACTGACTGAGATAGAAAACACTTTCACTGACATGTCATTCATGCCTATATTCAATAATATCTACAAAGGAGTATATGCCATTGCCCATACTTTACATGGCCTTCTCAACTGCAACCAAACATGTCAGACAAAGAAGCAACCTGATCCTTTTACGGTGAGTTAAGTGCTGCTGACCATTTTTTTGCATTTTAGCTGCAGGTTCTTGATGTATGTAGCTGTAGTTAACATAACCAAAAAAACACATTTTGATTAACTTTTTTAACTTTTTTTTTTAGTTTCTTGAACACCTCAAAAATGTGTATTTCAAGACCAAAGATGGTGAAGTTGTTTACTTTGATAAAAATGGTGACCCACCCGCAAAATATGAAATAATAAACTGGCAAAAGAATAACATAAATCAGCATGAATTTGTTACTATTGGACTTTACGACTCCTCATTTCCTCCTAATCATCGATTAACAGTAAACATGGCCTCCATTGTGTGGACAAAAACTAGCTTTCATGTGAGTATAAGGAGTACATGAGGTGAACATTTTTACTGATCACTAAAACATTTATTGTGTGATTATCTAAACATTTGTCATTTAGTTAAATAATTATTATTTATATATTTTATTATGTGTTATGAAATTTAAGAAAAAATTAACCAAAAGAGGCATTTTGAATTAAAATATATTTTGAATTGCTCATAGGTCCCAAAATCTGTATGCAGCGAGAGCTGTCCTCCAGGAACAAGAAAGGCTGTGCAAAAGGGAAAACCCATCTGCTGTTTCGACTGCATACAGTGTGCTGCTGGAGAGATCAGCAACGCAACAGGTACAAAATAGTGTGAAATGAGAAAGATTTAGTGCTGTGAATACATTTCTTAAAGAAGCACAGAGATTGAGTCATGTTAAAAGTTAAAATTAAGATGTTAAGTTAAGAAAAGTTAAGCGTTAAGATGTGATTGCTTTAGGAGATACGCTTAGATGATAGTTTTTTTAAATAAAGAATGAACCTTTATTAAACTGCCAAATAATTATTTCTTCCTATATGTAGCTTTTTACCTTGTTTTCTTTCTTGGTCTGCTACAGATTCTATTAAATGTGAACAATGCCAGCAAGACTACTGGTCAAATCCACAAAGGGATGTATGTTTAAAGAAGGAAATTGAATATTTGTCTTATGACGAAACTATGGGAATTTTACTAACAGTTGTTTCTATTGTTGGTGCGTTTTTGACAATTGTAATAGCAATCATATTCTTTAAGTATAAAAACACACCAATTGTTAAAGCCAACAACTCTGAGCTGAGTTTTCTCTTACTTTTCTCTCTGACTCTGTGTTTTCTCTGTTCACTTACATTCATTGGTCAGCCCTCTGACTGGTCCTGTATGCTTCGCCACACAGCGTTTGGGATCACCTTTGTTCTCTGCATCTCTTGCGTTCTCGGAAAAACAATAGTGGTGTTAATGGCCTTTAGATCTACACTACCAGGCAGTAATACCATGAAATGGTTTGGGCCTCCACAACAAAGACTCAGTGTTCTTGCATTTACTCTTTTGCAGGCTCTGATTTGTGTGCTTTGGTTAACAATATCACCTCCTTTCCCCTTTAAAAACCTAAAACACTACAAAGAAAAAATTATTTTAGAATGTAATTTGGGCTCTTCTATTGGTTTCTGGGCTGTGCTGGGCTATGTAGGACTCTTAGCACTTTTATGTTTTGTTTTGGCTTTCCTGGCTCGGAAGCTGCCAGATAATTTCAATGAAGCCAAATTTATCACGTTCAGCATGCTTATATTTTGTGCCGTTTGGATCACCTTCATTCCAGCATATGTCAGCTCTCCTGGGAAATTTACTGTGGCTGTGGAAATATTTGCCATTTTAGCATCAAGCTTTGGATTGCTAATCTGTATATTTTTTCCCAAATGTTACATAATCATACTAAAACCAGAAAACAACACTAAGAAGCAAATAATGGGAAAAGTACCTAATATTTGAGACAAATGTCGATGGCTAATATAAAGCATATGGCCAACCAAACATAAACCAATTAATAAAGATTTTCATTGTATCACTCCATTCCTTGGTGATTGTATTTGTTCTTTGATTTTTACTGAACACACACAAACACACACTACTTATATTTGTGGAATTGGTTACATATACAGTATTAACAACATAACACTGTAGGCAGGAAATACAAGGTATCGTGTCTATACATCAAGTCAGTAGCTTAATGTCCTTACTATCAGCAGAGACTCTGCCCAGATAAACATAAACTCAGTCAAATCTAAGTTTGTGTAAGTGGAACAAACCTAGCTAGCTCACTAGGATATTGAAAAAGACTAACATTTCAGTCTGTCATTTTAGGGCTTGTACAATGTGATTGGAAGTGATACATGCTTTACGGACCGCTCCAATTGGATCTTATACAACAGTGTCCACCTGGGCTGTGCTTGTCAAGAGGATTCAATACAATTCAAATGTATTTATATAGCGCATTTTACAATGGTGCATTGTCTTAAAGCAGCTTTACAATATTTCATTATCCTAAATGGCCAATCCCAAGTTGAGCAAGCCTGGTGGACAGTGGAAAGGACAAACTCCCTGAAAGTGATAGGAAGAAACTTCAGGAGGAGCAAGACTCAACAGGGAACCCATTCTCTATGGGTGGCTTAGATGTTAATTAAATAAATACTTAAAAGTATATTAATTTATAGCAAAATTAGGTAAATAATTTAAATCAATAACAAATCATTAATAACATTTAAATTAGTAATAAAATAAATAAACTAAATTATAAAACAAAATAGATTATAAAATGAGTCCTCAGTGGGAGGTCCTTGGAGGCATGGAGGCACATCGTCTCCTAAAGTCCAAAATGTCCATGTGAAAGATCGGACGGACTTCTATAAAACCGATAAAGAATCTGATAAAGAGAGCAGGATTTAAATTCAGTAATCACATGTAATGCCATTAATCTGATTTCAATCCGTTTTCTCCTTCAAAAACTTGGTTGCCATGTCCAACAATTCCTTGAAACAAGACTTTGGGTTGCACACAAGTACGAGTAACTTATAGATTATTTTCTAATTGAGCGAGCGGCCGCTCAAACGTTCTTTGTAAGTCGTTTTTTTTTCTTTAGCCAAATCATTTCTTTTTGGTTTATTTCCATAGACCTGGTTGCTTGTTTTTCTTATGGCACCTGGCAACCCTGGGATTAAATGCAGCCCTTATGAAATGGCTACCGATCACTTTTGGGGACGTTCCGAAAAACAGCTTAGGCTCAATGAAATAAAGAATATGAACATTTCTGAACTTCTCAAAAGATGGTAGGAAACATCAGAATGAAGATATTTTTAAGACGCCTGAAAATAAAACGTATTTTACCGCACTTCCTGTGAGAATTATGGACTGGTTTGGTAATAGAACCCCCAATTTGTACAATTGTGGCTGACTGTACGGGTGTTTCTTAAAAACACGAGGACCAATACTGTATAAAATGTGTGCCACAAACCAGATGATGCCTTGCACATAAACAAAAAAAAATCCCTCCTAAAGCACCAGCCGGCAGAGCAGGTATTTTTGGACAATGTCAGGCTGAATGAACGTGTCGTCCCGCAGCCTGTCAGACCCGTGGACAAACATCTAGTGTCAATCCACGTTAGGTTCAACATTCATATGGCGGAAGCTGAAGCTGAAGCTGAAGCTTAAGGCCACTAAAAATGCCACAATGTGTTACTAAACCGTTGGTGTTAAACAACCACGCAGGCTCCGTGCCGCCAGCCCTGTGGGTACGGTAGGAGTAATTTGGTGTGCAGTAGCAGTTCAACAGCTGTCTGTTACTAAAAGAAATGTCAAAGCACTCGAGGTGCAGGAAGTCTCATCCCATGCTGAGGAACAGATCAATTTAGCAGCGAGATGAAAACACGAGAGCGAGAACTTTGAATCTGATGCCTGAGAACATTCGTCTGATGGCGCAGCCCTTTCAAGCAAGAACTGTTTATGATGTTTTTGCTCGCTTCTAGGACAGTGCTCACTGAAGTGGCTGCTGCTGGGAGGGTCGACGCCCGGAACCCGAACTTTGGAGATGTTCCACTATGTCTTGTAAAACGCAGACATAAACATCTCTCCTTCCTCCTTAATAATGCATTTACTCACTTATCGTTGGCACTGGTTATACGAATCGAACAGTATGTACACTATGAGCTATGAGGTACATAGAACGTGGCACGCTGGTATTAACCCGGGGGTGAAGGATTCAGCCTGGATCCCGGAGCTGTGTGGATGGACTGGACTTAAAGGGTGCCAGTGAACCCAGATCCTGCTTCGTAACCAACGGACCTCACCTCACCAGAGGTGGGATATGAACCAGATATGAACCAGAACGGATCAGGACTTAGCTTCCTTGGTTTCGCGGCTCTGGTGGTAAAAACCCAGAGGTACGTCGGAGTTCCAGGGCCCAACGGTAATGTGCTTTACATCATTCCAACTGACAGCTAACGATGAATTGTTGGACTCTTGTAGCATGAACTTGTGTTTCAAATTGAGTTTCTCTACATTTATCTGGTCATGATCAGATTTCCGCATTTATCTGATTATTCAAGTGGTCATGTTAATTCAATTCAATGTAAAGTTATTTCGTTAGCGCTTTTTATAACGGAGCATCGTCTCAAATCAGCTTTATAATCTTATATGATCTTAAAAGGCCAATCCCAAGTT
>JAVSBV010026814.1:0-11830 GCA_033117975.1 Parotocinclus spilosoma | reverse complement strand
CAGCATGCGAAGCATAATACTGTAAAAAACAAGTTCTTACTAAATTCCAGTCAACGTTTGAAGAATTTATCCAGTGTAATCTGATTATTTTTTTGTAGTAAATGGAAATGTTAGGCAAAGACCTGTAGGTGGCAGTAGAGGGCTGGGGAGAAACTCTCAGTTTTCGGGTAATTATGCCAGAGACGAAGAGTTTCTTCACGGATATTACATACTGTACACGTTCTTGGGTCCGATTAAGCAGAATTTTGGTCCAAATAAGCAAATAACATTACACGTATTTAATAGGATTTGTTTTGGTACTTTAGGATTTTGTCCAAATAAGCGCCCGGTCCCATTAACCGGTGGTCCTATTAACCGGAATCGACTGAATTAAAAGAACCTAAGAGAAAAGGGAAGTATACTTGATGGGACTCCAACGGAAAAAGTTTGGGAGCCAAGATGAAAAAGCTACAGCTGGCACCGCAAAACAAACGCTGGCACCGATTACATGCCAATTCAGGAGGTTCAAAGAGACAGATTCAAACCACTTTTTTAATAGTTAAGAATTACCTACATAGTTAACGATGTAATCGATATCAATATATTGTTTTTTGTCAATATCAGCCACACACACACACACACACTTAGCTGAGGATGCCAGGTATTACATAACCACAGAATGCTATTAGATCTAAGCATACACCCACATCCACACTCAAACAAACACACCCTCTGACTCAATGACTGCTCATGGCCAGTCTCGTCTTGTCCAGCTGGCACCCCGAGCCGCTGACTCAGTTGATTTGGATGTTCAGAGTTGATCGTGAGTCACATCACATGCTCAGGAGCGCAAAACAGAAGCAGCTAGAGCTCTGAGCAACTTTTTCCACTTTTGTCCCTTCCTATTCGTTTGTCAGTTCGGCTCTTTCGTTTGCACGAAGCTTAGCCTCTCCACGTTATTGAGCAGCTTTCCCCGATCTTTCTCCCGTTAATTGAAGAATCGAGTCGTGGACTCGTTGGAGATCCTGGCTGAAAAATAACGGGCGCTGAATAAAACATAAAGCGGATCGAGCATGACGGGTCAAAAATCAAGCCTGTTCCCTCTCGTATGTTAATGCGATCAGACAGGGCACCATCAATCTGCAACTGATCTTCTGTCGCTTTTAAGGGCCCGGCCATGAAATATGCATGAATGGGTTTGTAAAACGGAACATCGTTTGAATTTTGACTTTAAAACGATGGAACCATGGACAGTTTTAACAATGAGACAAACACGAGAGCTGCATTTAAGACGAGGCGAATAGGAATAGGATGAAGTTTTTCTATCCCTGAGCAAAATGTGATGGATGTTTCACATGCAGAACCATGGGCGTGGTAGTGGCGGGGAAAGTGGACCTGACTACCCAGGGCCCAAATAGGGAGAGGGGCCCGTTGAGAGTGTACACACCCCTGTGCAGAACCACGTATGGACTATGCAGATGTATTGTATATAACCTCTAATCTATCGACCCCTACATTTTGCATCACTGACTCGTTTCTTGCATGTACTCCCACAACCAGATAGTAGTTCTCAATCATGGACCTGTGCGCTGGTGGCTTAGTGACTACAACCTTTTGCACGACCAATCAGAAGGTCTTGATCCTCTAAATTCGAGTTTAGTCAATCAGGGAGTCTGCTTAATGCTGTAACTGTAAAATGTATGAAATAGAAATTGACCTGATGCTAAAATGATAATAACTATTAATTAAACATGCACTGGGCAGTGGGAACTGAATATATTAGAAACAAACACATTACAGTTGTATTAAGATATTAAGAGTAAGTTACATTTGACATTTACATTACATTACATTTACATTTAGAGTAAGTACGGTTATGGAGTTTTGCGTTTTGTTAATTTGTTTTCTGAAATGTAATTTTGTTTTCTGAAATGTAAAACGTTTTTCAAAATGTAAATTTGGCTCAATGTTGGTTTGCCTGTCTCTAAGAATGGTTTGGCTTTCATTATTATTAGGCTGCAGTTGTTTCATTTGTTTGGTTGTCTTCTAGACTGTAAGCAATTTTGACCCCTTTTTGAGTCCTGCTAACCCCAAGGCATCTTCCTTATAACATTTAACCCAATTCAATTCAGTTTATTTTCATTAACAACATGGGGGCACATGTAAACTGCATCGCTGTGCCAAAACAATTACAAATTGAGTTTTAGAAGAGAAACTCCAGGCTGGGGTACTGGTTTCAATCTAGATTTAATCTCCAGTTTGTAGATCAGTAAATGTCATGATGCAACAAGAGAGCATAATAAAAAATCGTTTTAAGAGTGGTGCTTGGGACCATTGCTGCCTGCTTTCCAAAATGTTTGTTCACTGGCGTTACTAGATAACCCAGATCATCATCAGGCTTTCTTTTTTCAATGGTGTATGGCTCATCACCTCCTGGTCACATGCTGCTCACTGATGAATGTGTTTCTATTGAAGACGCTGTGAAGTTTCACACTCAGCACCTGTGCCAAGCCAGAATGCAGGGCTCGAGCACAGAAGAGAGTGCAGGAAGAGTAGGTGTGAGCACACCATCACCCCCTCAAAGCATGTCCTCCTACTGAGCTGCCACGCTCTCCTGCTGAGGTCTGACTTTCTGTGCTTATATAACTCTGAAGAACAAACAAAAAAAACAACTCACGTTCAGTCCAGTCATATTCATGTTTCTTAATGTTTGATTAGAGGAAACAGTTCATTCACATATGTGTGTTCTACAACCCCAAATCAGAAAAAAGATGAGCTGGTACGGATAATAAAATAAAATAAAATAAATAAACGCAGTACTCCTTACATTTTCTTTGACTTTTATTATATTGCAGAGAGTATGAACCTGAGAAAAGTAATTTGTCTAGGGCTATTAATGAGGTAAAAAATGAAATAATTATCTGATTTCAAACAGGCGATGGGCAGAGGATCTCCACTTTGTCACCAAATGCGTGAGAAAACCATTGAAATATTTTAAAGCAATGTTCCTCAATGAAAGATTTGAAGGTATTTCCAATCAAGTCAAATTAGGATATATTTAGTTTTATAGTGCTTTTTTTTAATAACAGAGCATTGTCTTAAAGCAGCTTTACAACATTATATTATCTTAAAAGTTTAATTCCAAATTGAGCAAGTCAAAGGCGACAATGGAAAGGAAAAACTCCCTAAAAGTTGTTAGGAGGAAACCTTGGGAGGACCAAGACTCAAAAAAGGGACCCATCCTCCTTGGGTGGCCTAGATGTTAACTGTTAACTGAAATAGTTATGTTTCAAAATTGACTGTATTCAGTCCTGACTTTCTTTCTGAAAAGTTTATGGTCATTCCTGGAAAAGGTTGTCCCTTTTCTGCCTTAATGCTGCACCAGAGAAGTGTAAATGACCTTTACCGAGGTCAAAGTTTCTACACTCTCAATCTTCAGCAGATGCCCTGTGTGTGAGTTGATTGGTGGTTCTCGATTTCGAGAGCTAAATATGAGAGTCAGCACTGACTCTCTGAATCTCACCAGTCTGATCTGAGAACCTTCTCCCTTCTGTTCATGTGCCAGATGAATGATTGACCCGTGATGGAGAACCCAGTTTGTCTGGCTGCCCATCTGAGCTTTTTGCACTTATGCAACTGACAGGCCTAATCAGAGTTCCTTCTGAACTCCTCAGGACTGGCACCTTTCCATTTCTGACCATGTTTCTCCCCTTCTGCTGAGGCATTAGTGCATGACAGAGGGGGAGCATTACTAATCCTCCACAGGCAGGGCCTCGGCAGCCTTCAAAAGACTCCAAAACACAAGAGCTGCACGACTGATCTACAGAAACTGAATGAATGTCGTAGAAGTTCACTTACCCCAAGAAATGTTTGGCTTAAATATTTCTGGCAAATACATCTTTAATATATTTTACTTTTAAAGTTGTATTTTAGTACACTTTAAGGGAATACATTTAAAAAAATATGTTCATAAATATACATAAACAAGTATATGACAAAAACACACTTTGTTGTTGTTTGTGCATCATTTAAAAGGAGAGAGATCTAAATAAATCTATTTTTGGTTTACCTAAACGATATTATATATACCTGTTGAGACAATTCAAAAGATCATCTTGACAAGTTGCTGAATAGTCAATGTTGTCATTTATTAAACATTTTAATATTACCATACCAAAATACCATTAAACTACACCTCATGGGACAGAGTGCCATTAAACAAAGTCCTTACTGAATGATTCATTGCCTGAATGCTATAAACTGGTAACAATAGAGGGCACTCCTGCTCCACTACACTTCTCTCTAGAATTCTGGCATATCATTGACCTTCAGAAAGCTTTAAACCAAAGTGTTTTTTTTTTTCATTTTGATCATAAATAGATTACTTTGGTTTTCATGTTGATTAGGCACTAATTAACTAAATTACACATACAAAAGAGAATGACAAAAACAAATGACAAAAGAGTCCTTAGGAGTCCTTGATGACATCACCCATGTCTGTATCATAAGCGAGCCACTGAGTAGTGTCATAAAGTCCTTTCCTTAAAAACAAAATAATAATGTTATTTCGGGCAGGTAATTCTAATCCTGATTTGGTACTAAAACAGCATTCAGGAAAGGATATTTGGCCTAAATACATTTAAACTTAAATAACCTTTACCAAGGGTCTGGACCCGACACCATACCATGATAGAGACATCCAGACATTGTACAGTCTGGATATTTCTTTTCATATTTGGTCCAGACAAAGATCTGTTTTCCTGATTGGTCTGAGCACAATCCTTGTTTTCATGGTGATGGTCCATCCTAGATGCCTCTGAGCCCAGAGATGTCATAAAATGGAAGCTTTTCACATCTGCAAACAGGGTCTTTGGAGGTCAACCAGAGGGACCATTGGGTTCTTGGTTCCGTTGATTACTTGAACAGCCAGTTACAAGAAGTCCTGGTTATTAACTTTTTTAATTTAAGAATAATGAGGCTGCTCTTGGGAACATTTACTGTAGCAGAAAGTTTTTGAAGCCTTTTACAGGTCTGTTTTTCCACACAACCCTGAGCTCAACAGGCAGTTATTAGTATTAGCTCCAATATGCATCATTAGCTTGAGACCTTATATAGACAGGGGTGTGTCTGTAAAAATCACATTCCCCCAGAATTTAGCTCGGATGGATCCAATCAAGGTATAGAAACATCTGGAAGATGACCAAAAGAAATGGGAGAAACCCAGAGTGAAATTGCAAGGGTCATAACAAAGCATTAAAATACTTGTTCCCATACCATATTCGTTGTTTTTGTTGTTTGATGTTGTTTTTTTACAGTTGCAAACAATTCTAATATTTTTATCGTGATGTGTTAAGTGCAGATTGATAGTGAAAACCAATATATTCTTTATTTTAGCACAAAGCCGCAATGAAATAAAATGTGAAAATGGTTCTATAGAATGCATGATATACTTTATGTGCAGATTTTATAGTTTAAAATCCCTAGATTTTTGGCATTTCCAGGCATTTTGAGACCCTGTCAATCTCATAAACGTATTTTCTAATATCCAGGTATGTACTGTAGAAGACTTGTAAGGCTTCTTCAGAGAATTGGTTCTCTCGTTGTGCAGGAGAGCCCTTTGATCCTGTCTCCATCTGATCTGTTGTTCAGTACTATTTCGAGCACAGGCAGATGCAGATGATACTTAGGGCAATTTGGACAAATGGCATCGGAGACACCCCTGATCACTGGAACGCTTCATTTCTAAATTGCAGTGCATAAAGAACAAAGGCAGGAGGCTTAGGTTCCTCCTGCATCTTGTAAAGTACAGAGGAATAAAAGCTGTAGAGAGAGAGAGAAGAGACATGAGCAGAACAATAGAGTCACTGATTGGCTGTCAGGATTTAAAGGCTGTGGAATGAAAACACAGCGCTTAATTGTAATGTTGTTCTAGATGGTAGAAAAGGAGAGAATTTCTGAAAGTCCATCAAATGAAATGCTTTGAGTTACATGTCTAATTAGGCTTTGTTTAAACACTGCATCCCTTTGTACAACATTTTGTCCCAGTTTGTTTAAAACTGACCCAATACGTTGATAAAGCTAAGCCAGGTGACCTAGCATAGGGTTTTCTAAACCAGTATTTGTTTGTTAAAACCAGGGATTAACACCGCTTTATGCGGCCACCTGCTGGAGAATAGATATCATAGCGCTTGTTTATTAATGAAAAAAATGTAGTCTTCTTTTTTGCATTTTCTTTCTTTTAAACTAAACTTTCAGTAACTGAAAAATGTGAATTTAACCCATTAAAAACCATGATTCCCATTTGGGGATCGGGTGCTTTAACTCGCCTACTGATGGGCTGGGATGGAGTCAAACAGAAATAAAGTAAAAAATAATAATAAAGTAAAAAATGTTCAGAAAAAAAAAAGGCAGTTAATGGGTTAAGATAAAACTGAGCTTTTTTTTGTCTCAGTTTTTAATAAATTTTTCAGACTGGATAAGGATGATCCCGATATGGTAGGATAGGGATTTCAAAATCTACATCTCTGTATGAGGCCATCTTCTGGACAAAAAATATGACATCATTTTTGTTAATGAAAAACAAATTAATTAACCACTTCTGAATCACGCATTTCCATTCTTAAAATAGATTTTTATTTTTGATGAAGACTAAATACCTGCAACAATTTATGGTTTTTCTATTTTTTTCTAAAATATAGAATTTTCTAGTAAGTGGAAAATGTGCAGTTCATTCATCACAAGATTTCTCTGGTTGGTGTTTTCCTTAAAACACAAAGTGTTTCACTAGGAAGTGATTGACTGTCATACGCAATAGCTCCCCAGATCATCACACCAGCAGTTGGCTGTGATATTATGCATTGTAAGAGCAACATTTGAATATGTTTGAGCTCTTTGGAATTTCTGTTGTATAGATTCTCAGGATAACAGGAGAGATCAATCTATTTATCAATTTATTACATTAAACCTTTACACTTCTCTGTAAGGCCTTAGTGGTGGCCTAGTGATTAAGGTACTGGACTATGGACCAGAAGGTCTAGGGTTCAAAACCCACCTCTGCCAGCTTGCCACAGTTGGGTCCCTGAGCAAGGCCCTTAACCGACAATAGCTTGGATTGAAAAACTGTATGAACTATAAGTCGCTCTGGATAAGGGCGTCTGCTAAATGCTGTAAGTGTACATGTAAATGTAGTGGCCTGACGGCTGACCGCTCTGTGACTGAGAGACAGTGGGACTCTGCATAAGAATGTACTTTGTGTACGAGATTATGAACAGTCTGTACCTGGGTCATGGACGAGGAGAATGGAATTAAAGTACAAAGTAGCACATTTTGGTGGTGAGATACGACAGAGGACTTACAGAAACCATCACGGCCATCAAAATGCGACTGTGTGTGTGTTTGTTCTGTAGCTATGTTATTAATCCAGCAATATGCTTTGGCTTTTTATAGAATAACCACATTAGAAAGAAAATATAGCCATATTAAATGTCAAATAGTGTTTGCAGTTGTCCACAATTCTCTATCTCTATCATTTGACAGATCATTTTTCTTTACATCAATTAATAACATTGAGACAAATGTACATATCTGACTGTATGGAGAAGGCCAGTTTACTTCCTATTCTGTTATATTAAATGTGTAACAAAAAAAAACATTGTGAGAAAATCTCTCAATGCCTGGGATGAACAAAGATAATTAAATGTGTGACATTAATTACATAATGAACTTCTTTCCTTCAGGGAAAGTAGAAGGAAAGTATTTCATGAAGACAATAAAAACCAGCAAGTATTGTAGTTGTTTATCCTGTACTTTGTACAGGTAAATTTGCATTTTTATATTTCTTTGATAGTTCTTTAATTACAATCTACTACTGATTTCTTCTCCCATCCTGCTAACTGTGCCCCATTCCCTTTGTTTCTTCCCACCTTTATTCTGTTGATTCTGCCTCCATTGCTGATATCATCATTTCTTTTTTTCTTTTTTTTTTTACTTAAATCCTTACAGTCCTAAGTTATTTGTCTATCTGTTCCAGTCCATCTTACTATCCTATGGGAGTCCTCGTGGCTTCTGGGCCAGATTCCCTCTGGCTACACTTGCTACAGTTACACTCAAAGTAAGTCATTATTTATCTCTAACCTTCACTTTTGTCTAAATTTCTAGAACAAACCAGTCCAGCCAGTCAGCTGCAAAAGTAAATAAAAACATAACACAATTGGACTGGACACTATCGAACGGCCATCTAGATTTAAGATAGATGTAGCCAGGTGCAGTTTTTCTGGTGAAAACTGGCATAAACTGTGAGGGAAAAACAAAACACTTGCTTTTCAAGCAGTCATCGCCAAATCTACCAAAAAGGCAAGCCTGTTTGCCACAGCCAGGCCTTTAACAGCTTCCATGGCTGATGACAGTGGTGGTGGTGTTGGCAATGGTGGGTCTGGCAGTGGCATTCACAGTTAACCACTAAGCTATGTAATGAGTAGGCTAAAGCAACCCTACCCCTTGGTAAATCTGATAAAATAATAAAATGTATATAAAATGATTTTGGATAATGTTCTATGGCCAAGTTAGTTTGTATTGTATATGCAGGTGAAATAAGTGGCTATACAGAATGATGTTGTAGGAGCCGGTAAAAAACGGGAACACGGATCAGCATATAGATCTCTGGCTTTATTTCTTTTCTCCAGATCACTCACTCTTTTTCCTACCGCGAGCGGGTAAATAGAACTCTTGGCGCTCAAACTTGGACCCTCCTTCTTTGCGGTAACTCCTTTCACAATCAGAGCTCTGGGCATTCTGGAGTGAAATATAAATGTGTCCACCACAATGTCTTCATTTTTAAGGATTTGTCCACACAGTTCACAGGCCTTCTTTATTCAGCTCTGCTTTATCTTGGGAACAGTGATAGTCAGATCAGTTAACCATGTCTTTTATTTCTCTTTTTAAAATTTGGACGTAATTTACAGTTTGCTTGTCTTTATTAACGAATGAGCCCCTTGTGTTTAAATATGTTACAAACAACAGAGGTTTTAATGGGGTGACGTTTTTCAAAATGTCTGTATGCATGTGCTGACCTGGTTATGTGTATGAAGGTGTTTAGCATTTTTAGAGAGGAGGATCATCAAACCACAAATCACTAACTTGTATTGCATACAAGCATAAAAACTTCACTATTTCAAGGTTGGGCATCAAATCTAAACGCTTCCGAAATTCATTAAGCACAGATTTTTCTCCCTTAAAATGAACCCTGTTTTATATGAGTTATAATGTTTAAAATAAATCCCACGTAAGTTTGGAAGCCAAAAACCCTTTAGGTGTGTGTGGGCTGAAGTATTTTATCTGTGAAAGACTGGCGTTATATTTATGTGTAATTACAACAGGTGACCAGTAGGATGGATCTTATTTAAAGCCGGACCGAGCCGCAGAGGGATTTGCAACGCTCAGAGGTGACATCTAGCTTCTGTATAGCAATAAATATCAAGGTAAGGTTTTTGTTAATGCATCCAATAGATGGTAAATTACATTTAAAATTAAGCTAATGCATTTATTGCTGGGACTCATTTCTTTCTTTTGTAATAAATAACTGATCTGTTTTAAACATTCTGTCCTGCAGAATCATGAAGATCCAGCTGGTGGTTCTTGTTCTTGCCCTGTTCTTGGTGAGCGGTGAGTGACTCCCTTTGACTTCTTTAACCTACAGTTGGTACAGACTCACATCTGGTGCTGTCTTATGCTCAAACCTGTGCACCCCTGGCCAAACTGTATGGTCCCAAAATAAATTATTTGGGTCCAGAACTTGTGCGGGAACAGAATGAATCTCTCAAATTTACTCTTTTTTAGGATCTGCTCTGAAATGTTACAAAAGTGGTCGCCGCACTACTGAGGAAACGTGCGAAAGTAGCAAAGACACCTGCATGAAAGCACTCGATAAAGCAGGTAGGTCCAGCTTTTTATTAAAACATTCATTTATTCAAATCTTATGTTTGTAATTTGGGTCTGTTGTAAGAATAATATTTCATGCTATTTAATCCGGGCTTCTCGTGGAAAAACACTGATTATAATATTAAACTTTTTCTGTATCGTTTTTCTTAATGCAGGTGTCCTTGTGCAGAGATGCGAAATGAATTCTCGCTGCCTAGCTATACGGCGAGTATCTACAAGAGCCTCATGCTGTCAAACAAACCTCTGCAATAAGTAGCTCCCAAACTAAAGGGGGTTGGTGGGATTTGTTATTTGGATGTAACAAATTCCACCACATGAGCATAATAAAGATGATCTGCATCTGATATGTGGTGTGGTGCTTTTATTTTGTTTGACCATAACTGCATAACTTCTGTCGCGATAATGAAAATAGACATTTAATTCATGCAGAGAGAACACGAAGAAATCAAGAAGTTAAATGAGTGTTTTTTGTTTTGTAAAAGAAAATATGGGGGAGCAAAGAGGGTGTTGAACTCCACAAGGTTTATTAAAGTATATATATATATATATATATATATATAGTAATCTGTAATACAAGCAAGAGATCAGCATCTGGTTAACAAACCACTGCAGGCAGGCCAGTCTAGTACCCGCACTATTTTACTACAAAGCCAGGCTGTTGTGTATGCGCTAATACTAACAACACAAACTGCAAAATACTAAAACAAGTTTCTGCAAATAGTTTTATTTATAATCACAAAACAAATACATATTATAGTTTGGTCTGAACAAATATGCAAGCACCTAATACAGACTGTCTCTCTCTTTCTCTTTCTGTCTTTCAAGGTGAGTTCAGGATGTTGGTCTGTTGTCTGTTGGGCAGTCTGGCAGGAACATCACGTTCTTCTCGTATTTTTACACACATTCTCGCAAGGCACTTTTGCTTCAAATCTATGCAATTGAATGTGTAAAAAAAAAAAGAGAAAGAGGCTTTATTAGGTGAAATTTATTTATGATAAAGGTTTCTAGAAGCTGTTGTCAGGGTCAAAGTCAGACAAAGTTGGGGCAGTGTGGAAAATGCAAATAAAAAAGGCACTGCTCCTTACATAGCTAACTGTATGCACCCAAGATATTTAATGTTTTGTCAGCTCAATTTAATTTAATTTTTAAATATACGTCCATTTCTGTATTTCAAGACTGCAACACATTCCCAAAAGGTTGTAACAGTGGCAATTTAGAGCTAATAACGACGTAAAACTCAATGTATGATGTGATTCTAATCATGATTTGGTAGAAAAGCCTATAGGAAAGTCTGAGTCTTTGATGACCAAAGATGGCCAGAGGAACTAATGTATGAAAAGTGTACCTCAAAAAAATACCAGAAAAAAAAGGTATATATTTCAGTCCTAAACTTTTCTGATTTTACTTGTTTTGCTTTTTGTTTGTTAATAAATGCACGGACGTACCCTGAAAAGATTTCACGAATTCATGTTGCTCTAAAATCTTTGTCAACTTTTCTTATCAGCTGTCTGAAATCACATCATTTAAGTTTTATCTCATTACTAGCCATAAACATAAACATGCAGGTGTGGATGTTTATTAACAAAAAAGAAAGCTGATCAGACAACACCTTGAATATCTGGGGTTCTATACACATGTATAACGATATAACGCCCCGCAGATAGAAGTAGGGACGCTATATTTATTTAAGTATTTATACACTATTTTAGCCGTGGAACTTGTAGAACGTTTGGGTGGCATCGTAGGGCTTAAATGAATTTAGTCTATAATGAAACTTTCACAAACAGAGAACACAAAACCGCAGATAAAAATGTGTCATGTCGGCAAGTAGCGACTCGGGCGGGCGATGCTCTAGTGTTACTTCTCGTTTTTGGTGAGTATTCATCCGCTGAGTAAATACACTATTGTAGTGTTT
>JAVSBV010026795.1:0-11831 GCA_033117975.1 Parotocinclus spilosoma | reverse complement strand
GAATGTGTGTGTGTGTGTGTGTGTGTGTGTGTGTGTGTGTGTGAGAGAGGGAGAGAGAGATTTTAAATCTTTTATTAAACTGCTCACAGTAATGAGGAGATATTTCAAAATGAATATCATGCGATTAAAAAAGAAGCCTTTGATTTTATTTTCTTTAATAGGATCATCAGAAAAGCAAATGAAAAGTCAAACACAGTTGTTTGATAATGCAAATAAGATTCAAACTGATTCAGTAGTACGTGATATATTCATGGGGGTGAACAGAAGCATGTTAAACTGGCCGAGAGTGCCCCCATATTGACTATTAAGTAGGGTGTATGATCACCCAAGACTCCCAAAACACACTGACAGTGATGGGGCATGGACGAGATCAGATTGTCCAGCATTCCAGTGGGATTCTCTTCGTATTTATTTTGAAATATCCCCTCATTTCTGAGAGCAGTGTAATTGTGAGAATGCGTAGTGTGTGAGAGAGCAAAAGTTTAAATGGAAGTATGTATGTACAAAAAGAGGAGATAAATGAGCAGACGATGGTAGATTTAGATTAAGAATTTGTTTCTGTTGTGTGTGTTTTCTGTAAGCTAATGTGTGTGTGCGTGTGTGTGTGTAGGGGGGTGGTGTAAACATGACATGAGAGAGAGTGAAAAGACTATCACTGAGGTTCCACAGTATTTGACAGAAAATGTAGACAGAAAATGAGAAAGTGTATTTGTGTGTCTGTATGATTGCAGAGATATATGATTGCAGAGTATAGATGTTCTTGTGTGGGTGTTTGTGTGGTCATATTTATATATCATTGTATATCATACCACAAGGACAGAAACATTTTACCTTGTGTGGATATCCTGCTTGTCGTAACAAAGAAAATAATCCTGTCTCAATAAAAGGGAATGTTTCTTATCATAAACCAAAAGGAATTTCATGTTTGGAGCAAATTGTTGGCTTTAGGCTTTAGGTTTTGTGTGTGTGTGTGTGTGTGTGTGTATAGAAAGATCGACCCTTTTTTACCTTTTGGGACAGTTTGCTGATTCCCACAGATATTTTTTTTTACAGAAACTGTGATTAAAAGTATAAAAGAATCAAAAGATCTCCATTCGGTGATTGGGGTTAAACTTATGGTTGCAATTTCTTTAAAATACTTGGCTCAAGTACATCTACCTGATGCTATTAAGTTGTTAATTACTGAAATTCTTCTCCATTCACTTCTAAGATGCCTTCCGTGTTTTTCTTGCTGTAGATTCTTCACCTACAAACACAGAACTATTTAAATCCTCATTTTGACCAATCTTGTCTCCCAGACTTGGCTAGACATAGCTCCATTCATTAGCAACTATCTACCAGCACAGCTGTGCTCAGTTTTTGACTTCATTTTTGTTGATGACACCTTGTTAAAGCTTTCATATTCCATCCATCCATCCATCCATCCATCCATTATCTTTCGCATAATCCACACGGGGTCACAGGCATGCCAGTGCGCAAGGGCAGGGACAACCCTAGACGAGGTGACAATCCATCATAGAGCACACACACAGTCACACACTTTAGAGACACCAAATAACCTAACACACATGCCCCTAGATGGGGCATTAATCCATCATGGGGCACACACAGTCACACACTAAGAGCCACTTTAGAGACACCAATTAACCTAACGCACATGTCTTTGGACTGTGGGAGGAAACTGGAGTACCCGGAGTAAACCCACACAGACACGGGGAGGACATGCAGACTCCACACAGAAAGGAACCAGGCCGCTCCACCCTAGGATTGAACCCGAGACCTTCTTGCTATGAGCCACCATGCTGCCCAGCTTTCATGATATTGGTTTAAGTGAACAGGTCCTTACAGGACTCCTCTGTCTATTTTAAAAGAAGGGCATAAGTCACTGTTTATCGTCAATGCTATTATAGAGCACATTTACCACTGCAACAAAAACAGGGCAAAATGCCTTAAAGGCAGTGGCATTGTTTTCATTTACCTTTGGGGGTACCACACACAACACCCACCTTATATCATCATATTAAGTAGTACTTTATATCAAATAAAACATAGGATATGCTACGCAAGGAAGGCCAGAATTTGTATTTAATGTGCCATATATGGTGTGTTAAATGTGAATTATATACTGTATCTCACATTTTTGCAACTATTTTATCTTTTTATGGGACAACCCTGAAGATATGACACTTTGATACAATGTGAAGTAGTCAGTCTAAAGTTGTATAACAGGGTAAATTTGCTGTGCCCTCAAAACAACTCAGACACACAGCCATTAATATTTAAACCGCTGGCAACAAAAGTACACTCATAAGTGAAAATGGCCAAATTGTACCCAAAGTGTCAATATTTGTAACTCTATTTGGCACTAGAACTTCACAGATTGCCACTGGAATCCTCTTCTACTCCTCCATGACATCACCGAGCTGGTGGTTGTTAGAGACCTTGTGCTCCTCCACAGATGCTCAATAGAAGTTGGATCTGGAGACATTCTTGGTCTTTACCCCTAAAAATTTTTTCGCAAGGCAGTGGTCATTTTGGAGGTATGCTTGGTGTGTCATTTCATGTTGGAATACTGCCAGGTATTGCAGTTTCCAAAGGGAGAGGATCATGCTGTGCTTCAGTATGTCACAGTACAGGTTGACTTTCATGGTTCCCTTAATGAACTGTAGCTAACCAACACCCGGCAGCATTCAAAACACCAAACCATAACATTCTCACCACCTGGCAAGACACACTTGATTTTTTATGCCTCAACTGGTTGATACCACACATGTTTGGCACCATCTCATACAAATTAGTTTATCTTGGTCTCATCAGAACACAGGACATCCATCTTTATGTAAAGCAACCATTTTTTTTCTGATCCTCAGAGTTCTTTGCCCTGAGTTGCCATTTTGAACTTCCAGTGACCAGTATGAGAGAGTGTGGGAGTGATAACACTAAGTTTAACACACTTGCTCCCCATTCACACCTGAGTCCTTGGAAGGAGGAAAGGGAAAATGGGCTATTTTCACTTAGGGGTTCACTTTTTTTTTGCTGCCAGCAGTTTAAATATTAATGGCTGTGTGTTGAGTTATTCTGAGGCCACAGCAAATTTACACTGTTATACAAACTGTAGACTGACCAGTTAAGTGTCATATCTTCAGTGCTGTCTCATGAAAAGATATAATACAATAGTTACAAAAACTGTGAGGGGTGTACTCACTTTTGTGAGATACTGTATTTACTGTGAGCATATTTTAATTTTAAACTATATTCAAGCCAGCAGTGTCTCATATTATTGTAGTATGTTAGGTTTACCTCGCTAAATGTTAAAAACATGCTAAATGTTTAAAAACATTCTAAAGGACCATGAACTGTATTCTCCATGAGTTAGACATGCATGAGGATCTAAAGACATGCTGTAAAAACTAAGCTCAAAGACACCAGTGTAATTGAACTCAAAAACCTTAATTTACACAGTGCACTAATCTCATCTAGACACTATATATTTATATGAAGGTGTTTATGCTGCGGGAGAGCGGTACATTTACTAGCAGCCGAAACAGCAGCTCTGCCTTCCTTCTACCAGAGTACCAAACCGCAACCGTAAATTAAAGAATAACATTACAACACATAACATAACATTATTAAAAAATGAAATCACAAGGGTGTCAGCATGGTGCACTCGGTGGGTAGCACCGCTGCCTCACAGCAAGAAGGTCCTGGGTTCCAATCCCAGGATGGAGCGGCCTGGGTCCTTTCTGTGTGGAGTCTGCATGTCATCCCTGTGTCTGCATGGGTTTACTCCGGGTACTCCAGTTTTATGCCACAGTCTAAATACATGCTTGTTAGGTTAATTGGTGTCTCTAAAGTGGCCCTTAGTGTGTGACTGTGTGTGTGTGCCCCATGATTAAGCGGAAGATGGATGGAATGAAAATCACAAGGGAAATCATTGATGGAAACACTTTACCCCCCTCTTAAAATTAAGGAGGACACCAAACGTCCCTGCCCTTCATAAAAACATGCTGCACCTGTTCCAGAAGATGTTCAACCCCATCAAAGGTCATCTTATTTTCTAAATAAATGAACTCAACGTGAAGCTTATTAGCACCAAATACATTCAGAATATCAGGGAATTGTTTTCTAACATAGACCTATTAAGCACACAGTACGCTTGTTGTGAATTTAGATTGCCTGGTCACCATAATCATATTTGCTAGCACTATTGAGAGGATCTAATAATAAGCAAACAGACTTACCGGTCTTCTGTGCTTTACTTCTTTTACCGCTCTTATGTTGCTCAAAAGCAGTTGCCCTCCGTTAAGGCTATTAATAAGGATTATTATTATTATTATTTATTATTATTTAATTAATAAATGAATTAAATCAGTCCACCAGAAGACTGTCCATTTCATGAGGTTTTCTGTTTGCCAGGTTTGCATGGTCAGTTCTAGCTCCTGCTTGGTTATGGGTTGCTCCAAGTGCTTTCTCTAAGTAACACCCGTGGTAGACCTTCATAGAACTGCTGTACTCCCAATGGAAAGAGCTCTTAGAAATACTCCACAGTCCTTCTCTCTGGCGTTTCCCTTAGGGCCTGTCCAAAAGAAGAATATGGATACAATGACCTTTCCGGATATTTTCTGAAAGCATGATCTGATCAATGCTCCATCAATGCAGTACGTATGTCCGAATTCCCGTGATCTCTGCTAATGTCTGACATTCTGTTATTTCAGACTCAAGCTCTTTAATAGCTTTATGCTCTATCTGACAAGGTGCACTTTTGACAATCTTATCCTACTCCCAACCATTGTTGCAAATGTCATCTGGTTCTTATTAAACCGTCACTGTTCACAAGTGTACATAAAACAACTTTTAGATGGGTAGATGGGTGGCAATAAAATATCAGTATGCACCCTTGGGTTCAACCATGATAATAACCATAATAACCATGATAAATACCTCAATGTAAAAGTACAGTGATTTGAGAAGAAACCTACTTTAAAATCTGTAAATGATGTTTGAAACAATAATATCTTTCTCACATGGCCATTGAAATATACCCATATAGTGTGTGTCCATGAATATAGTCTAATAATAGTGTGTTTTCATGCTGCACATCAGTCACTTCATGCCTTTCTAATAAGTTGTTTAATATATGCCTTGAAGCAGGATCCGTTTCTGAGTAATTCTTTTTCTAAAGAATTGCTTGTGAAATTAAAATCCCTGTAACACAAAATACCTACACTACACTATACAGACAAACCTTTTAAAAGGATACACTTTTTAATTATTATAGTATGTAACCATGTGTTGTTAGATTCGGTGTTGCAAAAATAGAGGAAATTAAGTTGAATTTTTAAGACAGCAAGCAAATGAGACCCATTTCTCTGAGTAACTCATTTACTGTTGTAATCCTCCATGTTCTCACATTCGGGATCTCACATTAGTTTTTCAATCAAGTTCTCCAAAACCATCTTCTCCTGACTGACATGTAAATAACTCAGACATTGCATAAATTGCAAGAATTCAAAGCTTCAAAAACAATGTGGTAGTGGGCCGAACGACTCTGGACACCCAAAAGCCATGGTCATTAATATGAAATTGGTGCTCCTTTATTAAAATAGTCACTCATTTTGGTAGGTTCTCCATTCTGTATCTGTCTCATCAGTCAATTGTTTAATAGTCTCCAAGCAATGTAGTTTACAAAGACTGTGACAAGGAAAATCTCTCTAGACGTTATAAGAAAGAAACCTTGCTGTGTTGGGAGTGCAAGGATAGATTATACTGTAAGAATTAAACTGTTACCAAATTAATATGTCTATAGTTATTTTTGAAATAAACAGAAATGAAATACCAATTTATTGAGAGAACAAAAAAACACATTTGCTTAGAAATAAATTGGTGTATGTTAGGGTTCCTACCTTTCGCCCTGGAGCATTCGGTCGTCCTTGCCGGTCGCCATTACATTATTCTCCCTAATGAGTAAGCCAAATGGCGACAGTGGCAAGGAGAAACTCCCTGAGATTAAGAGCAAGAAACCTTGAGAGGAACCAGACTCAGAAGGGCAACCCATCCCCCTCCTCATTTGGGTCATAAACATATTTAACATTATATAATAAAACATTCAAACGAAAACATACCATATTTGTAACCATCCCATCACGTCAAAATGACTCCCTGTCTCCCTGTTTTATAGTATGGTCCATGTAGATGAATCTAATGTCCAAAGATCTTTGCAAAATGACGACTTACAGCATGAAGTCAGATAATTAAAAAAAAAAAAATTATTAATGGGTGTTTAGTTTCTTTTATTTGTAGATCCACCATTTGAAGTTTGTGTTATTGTAGATTGATGGATATCCAGGTCTTTGATTATAATTTTGCAGCCTTTTCCAGAAGCCTTACGTCTCTTTTAAGACCCTCATTAGCTTTTATTGGGATATGCTTCACATGAATAGATCTTTGTGGAGAAGAACAGGCTGAGACTTTGTGTGCCTTTTAATGAGACATGCTACCTCTGCAAACCATACTTCCATACACGTCTCATCTGACTAATTGGAGCACTTCCAGCTCCGATGTTCATATAGGTGTCCAATGCAGATGTAAAAAAGTAGGCATGTTGGTATATTAGTAGCTAAGACTGAACTGTCTTGTTATTAGGACTGAACGATGCTTTAGGAACAAATGCAGAAATATTCAAATGGGAAACAAGCTTATGCAATTCAGTAAAAGATGCTTCTTTTAAAGCGGTGGTGCTCTGTCGCTATGGCAATGTTCTAGCCTTACATAGCATCCACTTCCTCTGCCACCCACACATCCGTCCTGCCCTCTGGAGCTTAATCTGGTCACCTTTTTAAGTCTGCCATGTTTCACAGTGTTCTTTCTCTCTCCAGGTATGTTTCATTTGATATATGTAGGTCATACAATTTAATATTTTGTACTTCGATTGAAAGGAAAGTCCTGCCTTTTAAATGAAACTCAACTTAATGGAAATAATCAAATACTAACACCAGTGTCATTTCATTTAATTCATCCAAACTCTGCAAATAGGATTCCTTCCAGTCAGCTCATGAGCACAAGTGAGTTTAGTTTAAAACATTTATGCTTAGTGCAAGCTCTCAATTGCTTCACTCTAATGCAGTTTAACTAAAATCCATTGAATTGGACAGACAGGCAACCACTAGATTAGGTAGCAAAGTATTTCAAAGTATTTTGTCATAGAGATAGCATATCATGTACAGCCATGTGAAACTGTCAGCTCCATTCTTTTTTCCCAAATCAGATATGTCTATAAATGGTGGATCGGTTTTACATGTAAGGATTTATATTATATTTGAAAGACAATTTGTGGGCATTTACAGTCCTTATCTGGCCAATCTTACATTTAGGAGGATCAGTATCTTAATATCTGAGATGTTGATGGCAAAAGGAAAATGTGTTCAGAGAGGCAGAGAAGATGCTGTCCGCTATGCCAATTTACTTTATCACATATCTTTGCCAGTTCCCTAAATAACAAAATGCTGTTTAGAGGAAGGTCATGCGCTACAGAGATACACAATGAAGAACTGGGATAGGACAAGGGAACTGAGGCAGAAACACTAGTAAAGGAATGGAATAAAGTAATCTCATTGTTATGATTTGTAGTAGGACCCAAGGATGCGGGAGTGACGGAATCCCACGACGTATAATAATAATGGGGAAATAATATAGAAAAACTAAAAGAGGGAGAAGAGCGGAGTGAAAGGCTCCTGAACACAAAAAAAAACTAAAAGAAAGAAATAGCGCGCCGCTGTGTTGCGTCCCAACTAGGACCAACGTGCGATCCAATCGCGAGGGGGACCCGAAGCGCCAATGGGGCGCGATTTGGGACGTCTCCCAAGTGGCGAGGCACGGAGGTAGTACGCGACCGTCAGCACTAAAAGCCCCAGAACATAACCAACTAACCCTAAAGGTGTGCGTAAGTGCGCGAGCGCGCCGGTGATCGGGCGCGCGTACCAAGTGGAGATGACCCTTTCAGCGAACAGCGCTAAAACCCACACCTAAATAGCAGGAGAAGCAGCTGTTTGGAATTAGGTCATAAATTGGTCACTGGATAAAAAGCGCCTCATCGATTGCTCTGTAATGGCCACCGGCCGAATGCCCGAACGCTCCCGGGCGAAAGGTAGGAACCCTAACACTCATGCTCTCTGGTAACCCCAAGGTGCCTCATGCACAACCAGGAAGGGGCATCTAACAATCAGGAAAAGACATGGCAATACCGACAGACAAATCAGACAAATGGTGAGGTATAATATGCAACAAGATGATCACCATCTCAAACCAGTGCTCCACTGAGCCACTTTAGTTCATATCCCACCTCTGGCAATTACTAATAATTGATGATATAGGATTTCTTAAATTGTATTAACAAATCTGATAAAGAGAGCAGGATTTTATCTCAGTAATTTAATTTCTCAGCCTTTGTATTCCCTGGGTAAATGGGGATGGTGGTGTCAAGGAGGGCACTCGGTGTAAAACTTTTCATACCAGTTCGGTCAAGGATCGGGTTAACAATGACCACCACTGGTATTGTTTACCAGCAGGGTACCAGTGTAAACTATACTACTGTTGGACCAACGAGGAGGAGAAAAGGGGGAAGAAATGCTGAGAGGATGGATGCTGTGAAGGAGGACATGCAAATGGTTGGTGTGACAGAAGTGGATTTTTTTGACAGGGCAAGATGGAGAAATATGATCCAATGTGGCGACCCCTGGTGGGTACAGCCGAAAGAAAGAGAAGAAAAAAAAAGAAGATGTATTCCCTGACTCTAATTTTTAATCAGTTCTCAGTCTGCTCATGCACAGAAACATAACCAGCCAATGTGTGTGAGAGGTGTTATGGAAATTCCTGACAGAATCAAATATGGTTGCAGGTCCGACTAAGTGACATTGGGACAATTTTTATGCAAATTCACATACTTTATAGAATGGGTGGATGTGGGTTGCAGATTTTTGGGGCTTGTTTCTAAAGTTGCTTATTTGAGCTCATCCCTGATCTCCTGCAAATTAGTTTTGGTCAACCTCAAAAGTTAAAAGGAAAATAAGATTTTAAAACTGATCACGTGGTCACTCTCATGTCTTTTTTCACCTTTTTCCTCTTCGCTTTCTTTTTTTTAATAGCATATTTGCTTCTGATTGCTTGTTTCTGGCAACCCTGAAATCAAATGCATATGTCTTCTAGATGGTAGAAAGCATTAAAATGACATTTTCTGATAGTTTTCCAGAAACAATTTAAACCTCGAGTTAAGATTGAACTGATTTATGCATGTGTTTGTCTAGCCAAGGTTACCTCTTTTCTTTTGAGTCTGCTGAGTTCCATGAGTTGAAGTGGCTGCACAAGAGCAGCTTTGCCATATCCGACAGGATGTTTATGTCATGCTCATGATATTAGTTCTCAAATTATTCAGGAGGGTGCTGTGATAATAAAGGTGTTATTTCTAAGATGGTCCCACATTCAGATATTTGAGATTTCCAAGTGCACTTTATGAACCATCTTGTATGTCCAGCACAACCAAATACAGAAAACTGGCAATCAAGAATTCCAACAGATTTATAGATCTTGAATTATTAAGCTGATAAAAGAGCAGTATAATCTGCCTCAATGAATGTTTTGGGACTATGGTAGATTAAAATGTCAAGCACTTTTTAATCCATGTACTGCAATAAACCGAAGATTTCAAGTGCTGGATATTATTGGATGACGGCTTGATTTGCTCTTTTGCCCTTTATGGAGTCATTTGGCTCAGTCGCCTTCTCTCTGCAAAATGCAAAGACAGTTAAGATAATCACTTTCCCCATCTGAGATAAGGCTAGTCACCGAAGACATGACTTGCTGAGATGATGAAGAGGTAGAGCTGTAAGCTCCGACGATTTGATAAGCCTCTAACATGCAGAAGGGTTTCATTGGCAATTAGATCAAAGGTCCTAATGGAAATCCAATCCTAATCCTTTACAAAAAATATACTTATTTTCTGCATGGCCCAGCAATTGGAATCTTTGGTCCCATAATTATTTAATTCATAACACGTATGAAAGGGACCAAATGTGTCAAAACAGAATATCAGCTGACTAAGCTACAGTAGCTTACTAGGCACAATTAACAGTAATATATATATTACATATTAATATATATGTGCCTAGTGAGCTACGGTAGCTTAGTCAGCTGTGAAAAACATGCATTTGCATATAAAGGAAGCAAGTGCTGCATTAGAAGAAGAATTCAATGCTTCAAAAACAATGTGGTACTGGGCCGAACGACTGTGGACACCCAAAAGCAAAAAAAGCACATTTTCGTAAAAATAAATTGGTGTATGTTAGTGTTCCTAGCGTTCTCGCCGGTTGCCATTACAGAGCAATTGGTGAGGCGGTTTATATCCAGTATACACATTACGACCTGATTTCGAACAGCTGCTTCTCCTGCTATTTCGGTGTGGGTTTAAGAGCTGTTCTGTGCCATCTGTTACGCACACCTTTAGGGATAGTGGTTACGTTTCGGGGGCTTTTAGTGACGATGGACGCGTATGGGGGAAACCCCCGAGGAAACCCCCGAGGTATTTGGTGTTTTAGGGGCACTTTGAGGGTCTTCCGTCCCGTACTCATCCGCTCCTTGCACGCCTGAGTTAACGCTCCTTCGTCGTCGGTACTCAACTAGGCTCACTCCAGCGGGCTGCTCGTCCTGAATGGGACACGACCCGGCTTGGCTTACTCACGTCACACGTGCGCCCGAGCTCACGCTCACCCCCTGAGCCTTTTGTGGTCTTTTGAGCCTCACTCTAGTTGGCTGCCCCCTCGAAATGAGACACGCCCCAGCTAGAGTGGCCACCCGGCTGCGCGTACAACGGCTGCGCGTATAGCTTTCCCGCGCTACATGCACGTCCCAGCTCACCTTCGCCCTCTGGCGTTTGGACTACCTCCGTGCCTCGCCACTTGGGAGACGTCCAAAATCATGCTCTCTGCTCCGTTGGCATTTCGGCACCCTCTTGCGATCAGTTCGCGCTTTGCTCACTGTCGGGATACACAGCGACACAGCAGTGCCATTTCATTCTTTTATTTTTTTGTGTTCAGGAGCCTTACGCTCCACTCTTAATCTCCATTTAGTTCTTCTGTATAATTTCCCCATTATTATTATACGTCGTGGGATTCCGTCTATCCGGCATCCTTGGGTCCTATCAAAAAACACTATATCTCGTAACAGTGTAAAATTGCTTAATAGAGGTTACTTTTGAGACAGTGGGCACTTTTGAGGCAGAGGCTACTTTTGGGTAGTGTACGCCTTGATGAGAGAACGAATGACACATTCTTAGATATTTTGCATGGTTGACTTTGAGATTGGGCGCATGATTGGACTGAGAGAGGCAGGGTGGTCATTTCTAATGCATTGGAGACCATATAGACCATTTTGACATAGCTTTTAGGAGCAGAGGTACTTGAGGATGCACACACACAGGCTTTGATTGTTTAATCCACCGACAAAGATGAGCAGCTCCCACAGTTTTGTTATCCACCAACTGAACACAGGTGGCTTCACTACACAGCCCTGTCTCTGCCTGGCCGCTGTCCACTGCACACGTGTGCATTGATGTTGTGAACAAGAAAGCCGGACTGCTGCAAATGTAGGGATCCGATGACAGTCAGGCTTGAGTATGGAAGCCTAGTGGTGAGAACTTCAATCCTGCCTTTGTTGTTGAGCGACACACTTCCCCACCTGCAGGTGTGATAATATGGGAAACCATGGTATATACAGGGGTTGGACAATGAAACTGAAACACCTGTCATTTTAGTGTGGGAGGTTTCATGGCTAAATTGGACCAG
>JAVSBV010026755.1:0-11832 GCA_033117975.1 Parotocinclus spilosoma | reverse complement strand
TAGATCCATACACAAGTTCATTCCAAGACCAGTCATACATGCACAAGTCAATGACAATTTAGAGACACCAATTTACCTAACACACATCTTTGGACTGTGGGAGTAAACCCACGAAGGCACGAGGAGGACATGCAGACTCCACACAGAAAGGACCCAAGCGGCTCCACCCTGGGATTAAACCCAGGGCCTTTTTGTTGTGAGGCAAGCGGTGCTACCCACCAAGCCACCGTGTTGCCCGATTGTCAATTAAACGATACTTTGGCAGTATGCATCTTGGGGCTAAAGTTTTCAAATGTAGTTTCAACCAATCTCTCTTAACTGCCTAAATCTGCACTGTTTGTTTGTGTATTGAGCTTTTTTTTAAACTTTGCTATAGGCATCAGTGGCCATTTCACACAAGGTTCTCTCAAGAATAGTCATATAGAAACGTAATGAGCGTAACTCAGTTATTTTAACATGCATGTCTTTGGCCTGTCGGAGAAAACTGGAGTATCCAGAGTAAACCCACACAGATACAAGGAGGGCATGCAGACTCCACACAGAATGGACACAGGCTGCTCCACCCTTTGTGACAGCATTCATGATCTGTTATCTGTTGCTTTTCCTGTCATAAGGCACTTTTTTTGCAAAATGGTTCCACTAAGTTTTGCTGACGTGTTTTTGAGCTGGTACCTTAGCTGGTTTAAGCCTGTCATGGACAACTGTAGTTTATCATAATCATAATATTCTGCACGGTGGTTTACACAGATGGCGAAATGTTAGTTCTCAATATGCCTGTAACAGAAATATACTTTAAAGGTTGTCGTATTTTCATCTTTCAAAGCCAAACCAAGTCCATCAGTGTGGATCATAAGGCTAATGGTATCTAGATGGTGCATGCTCACACTGTTCTTCGTGATGTTTGTGTAGAATGGATGCATGCAGAGAGTGTCTGAATTCACTGCAACCCTTGTCACTTGTTTTATTTGACTTTTGATTCAAAAAGCTGATGCAGCATGAACATGTAGTGGTGGTTGAATAGTTTTTTTTGTTTATGGTAATCCTATAAATTACTATTTCATGTTTCAATGAATCATTACTGTTAAACAGGTGAATTTAACTTTTATGCATCGTTGTGGTGTACAGAGATGGTTGACTGCTATGTTTGCTTTTCTTGTTGGTTGCTGATCTGGTTTTCCTTGCTGTTGACAATCACCAGGCAATCTTACAAAAAGATGTGATGTATACATTTAATATTGTGTAATTCATTAATTTGTATATCATGTGTGTCAGTCCTCATAAAGTGTTCCATAGCCGTTTAGCTTTTAATTCCAGGGTTGCTAGATCCCACCTAAGAATCCCCCACCTATGTAAATCAGCCCAAAAGCAGCGACACCTCTGAAAATAAGCCGACATGGCAGCCATGTTTTTTGCACAGACTGCCAAATCTGATTGAAATCGGGTAATTGGTATACTTGATATTAATACTCTGATTACTGGAGTAAAATACATCTTTCTTTATTGCATGGTTTACGGTAATCTGATTTCTAGATCAGTTTATAATGTATATATGACCACTTAAATAATCTGATAACTACAGCAATCTGATAATTCAGATTATTCAGTGAATGTATATATACTCCTTGTTAAACATGGTCTATTCTTCGAAAGGTCCTTCTGATTGTAAGCACTACTTCTCAGCCCAAATGGAGCTGGGCATCGCAATAAAACCATGGTGCAAGTAAGTGACAGGAAATTCGCAGGAAAGTTTCCTTGAAGTCACCTTTTTAATTGTAATTACTCCTACTTAAAGTAATTATAAAATCCTTGCCTAAGTGTGATTGTTGGCGTGAGCGTCTGGTGGTGAAGTTTCATTTTAATAGTTCTCACAGATCTCTGACCTAGCTGAGCATGTGCTTGTGTTCTTTCCCAGCACAGACAATGGAGACTTTGTTCAGGTGAACGAACAATTAGACTTGAACTACAACAACACAGCAAGCCTCACTCTGTGGTGTTCTCTTCAAGTTCATGCTATTCTGAAGTGAGGATGATGGTGTGTGAAGGAAAGGTGTGATGGAGAGACATAAGGAGAGACAGCCATGTGTTATCTTAACTAGCCCAGCACACTTGTTTTTATGGCATAATTAGCAGCTGTGCTGGCAGAGCTTATTTGTTCACCTCACATCAGTCTTTGTTCAGGTCAGTCCCATGACACTGTGGGAAAGCAGACTCCCTTCCCCCTCACATATTCCCAATTTTAACTGGTTAGCCAAATATAGTAGGCTCTTAATGTTTTAAATAAAATGGGTCATAACAATAGGCAGAAGCAAGCTCCCAAGTTCTTCAAGTATTCCTAGAAACAATGCCAGCCATAACAAAGCAGCAACGTTATAATTATACAAGTAAAGTATTATTAACAAAAAGGAAATAAATAAGCTTCTACATCGTTTACATTTTAACCCAACAAAGCTGCTGATGCTGTATAAATCTACCATTACATGTCTTAATAATAAGATTAACATTACCAACCACATATTCCAGTTTTGTAATTACTAGTGTATCACCATATATACATGTACACAATACTTATCACGATACGTGTTCACAGACAAAATGCACCAGTAATGACAGATTCTTAACTACTTCTTCAGTAAGGTGTACATGATTAATGCTGTTTTAATGTTTGTTTCATTGTACATTGTGTTTTGTGTACATTCACAGTCAGCATTTTTGTTGTCCACTGTTATCCAAAAAAAGAGACAAACCCATGTTTCCAAGTCTGCTGCATTTTAATTAAAGAAAATAAATTCTTTATGGTGGAGCCAACTTGAGCTGATGTCATGTCTTTGCATACAGTTGAATGAGCTCACAATACAATAAAAACGTCCTCCCTATGAGAGCTGTTGCTTTTGTAACACACTTGGACAGTCTCAGCCTAGTTTAACATCATGAGAATGTGTTTTATGATATTTGAATCTATGTCGGTAATCAGCTTTTCTTCATTAAGAACCATAATTGCTTTTTTTTCATAAAACAGTTCTGGTTTAGTGTGATGTTTTATACTACTAATAATAAATACCTAGCGGAAAGTAGTAGCACACACAGCAACAAAAGTTTTGGTCTCAGAACTCATCTGACTTACTCGAATGATTTTTCTTGAAGAATATCTAAGAATTGAGGACTAGCCTGTCCAGCATAATAGGAGAATGACAAAAGGAGGTTTAACAGAAAGTAACAGTATATGCATTGTTTTTAATTCTGTCTATCAAATGGGCTCTGCAGTTAATTTTTTTAGGAGCTACATTTTATATAGCTGTAATTGTGAGCCTGTCAAAATGCAATGGCTACACTTGGACTTACTGCAGTCAACGAGGATAGCAGTTCTATAACAGTTTTGATGGCCCGCTGGATTCCGACATATGGATCCTGTTTAAATTTACATTTATTCACTGGAATGACACACCAATTTACAGTGATTTACAATGTTGGGTTAAAGGCATAGCTCAGGGGCCAACAATGGCGGATTGGTAATGCTGGGAATTACACTCTTCAACCATTTAATAAGCAGTCCAGTACCTTATGGTACATACATATACATATACATATATACATATACATATATACATATACATATATACATATATATATATATATATATACATATATATATATACATATATATATATATTAGGTTTAGTGGTTTTAGGACTGAGATAATCAACAACTGATTGTTCAACAGAAATGATTCTTTGTTGGTAAGTGCACCTGTCATTGGCACTCTCAGCATATGGAAACCCTGACATTTCCCCCCTTCCCCCCTCCTCCCAATTGACCTAATGGACTCTGTTTTGTTGACGTTTTTCCCGTGCAATCATACTAATGGAGCACATAGTCAGCCTTAAAGGAGATTCCTTCCTTCCTTTTTTCAAGCAAAGCAAACATGAAGCGTTTTGAAATTTCTTGTTATGCCTTTTTCTGTGCCAAAAACATTTAACAGGAAATAAAAACCTTTAATATACTGCATTATAGAAAATGTTAAGTTGGGTGCAAGGTGCAAGTTGCATGCATTGAGACGTTAACAAAGCATTGATTAAGTAATTGAACAGAGAATAATTTGCCTCGGAATGGTTATCATTATTAAAAATACTTACAGTAAAGTATTCCTCTGTGAATAAGGATTCATACTACAGCAGGATAATTACTCAAAACTCACCTTAAATCTTTTAAATAACTACAGTATTTGAATAGCACAGAAGGTCAAAGGAGTGTTGAATATCATGGATTTTCGACCTAAAGCTCATTGAGCATTAATGGGGGCACTTGATGACTGAGACAGACAAACGTTTAGTAACTCGACATGCTTTTTGGAATATTAAATCATCTTAGATGGATCATCAAACGTGTTGTCTATTAGAGATGCCCTAATGAATCAACTGGTGACCGGAATCGGCTGTTTTTCAGTGTGAACGGCTGTGATTGGTGACGATAAGTCTCATATAACTGATTCTGTGCTGGTCACATTTAGCCTACACATTACTACACTGACAATGATAAACACGAACAGTATAACACAGCCGCACATTCAAACAAGAAAACACTCTGCAGTAGATAGATAGATTCATTGTAATACAGCAGCAGAGTAATTAATAATTATATGGGTAAGGAATATAAGGGAATATAAGGATGTAAGGGCAGTGCTTACAAATATTGAATATTCAGCAATAATATAAAAATATTTATATTAGCAGTGTGACTATTTGTGACTGTGTATATTTGCAGTGTGACTGCAATATACGCAAAAAATATTGAAAGTGCAAAAATGCATTATATGTCTTTTAAACTTCTTTTAGCAGTTGTTCCCGCACATTTGCCAAATTGTTTTACATGGTGTTCCCTGTTGGTAAAAAAACAAAACAAAAAAACAACTACTTCTTGTAGTATTCCTAGATCCAGCTGAGCTGGATGAGTGTTTTGCAGAAGCTTCTTTGCTATCATCATCTCAAAACTGTCCAGGGAGCATACGTCCAGGGGGACTGCGGAAACCTAACGGTTAAGGTACTGGACTCTGGACCTGCTGGTCCAGGGTTCAAATCCCACCTCTGCCAAGCAGCCACAATTGGATCCTTAAGAAATGTCCTTAACCCACAGTTGCTTGAATTGTAATACTGTAAAAGTTGTAAGTTGCTCTGGATAAGGGCATTTGCTAAATGCCGTAAATGTAAATGCACAGCAGGACATAGCAAGTTATTTTTGGCTTCCCTGTATCTCAAAGACTAGTTAATCAGATAGAGATGACAATGAAAAATGCATCAAAACCCATAACTGTCATTTGCAGTTAACACAATTAGTGTTGCAAAATTGTTGGAATTAGGAGGATAATTAATGCATAGAAAATGTTTCAACTTGAGGATGATAGACATGTTTTTTCATGAAATTAGAAAAATGTCATTTGGAGTAGTACAATGCAAATGTAGCTGTTGCTGTAATGAGGAAATTTCAAAAATTGACTCGGAACTCCATTTATCTTTGATAAGAATATTACAGAAGTTTTATATTGGTTGCATCATACTTACACGAACATTAAAGTGATTATTGAGACTGAATTTGTGTACTATGTGTTCAGTTTTTAAACTCATGTTTGCTCTCTGGTCCAACTTTATATCAACATTTAACAGTCAGAAGATTTGTCCCAGTGATTAGAGACAGCACAGCACAAAGAAAGCTTAAACTTTACACACAAAGCATGAAAGTTTGCGACTTTGCCAATGAAATTCATAAACAAGGGGTTTAAATAGCAGACGGTGTGAATAGTGTACGATTGCTTTAAGACTTGCATGGGAAGTTCGGCTTCCCTTCAGTTCTATTACTTCAATCGAGAATGTTTAACAAAAATGACTTTACTAATAATTAATATTGCTTGAATTCATATAGCGAATCAGTATATATAATATATTCAGTATAGTGAATCATATGATCAGATTTGATTTGATGATTATTCAGTAATTCTCTGTTTAAATCACTTAATGTGGGTCATATTCCAAAGAAAGTCTTTAAATTGCAAAAGTGTTGTTTTAGCATTGATATAATGACAATGTATAACATATTATTGACAACTGGACCCCAACATTTTAAATTTTTAAATTTGCCACTCCATAATACTCTTTTCTACTGATCTTCATTTTTTCACCATGATCCCTTCTAAAAAAGTGCTTTATTTGCTGCTACTCTTTCAAAAAGACCATTCCTAATCAAGCTTCTTAGTACTGTAGAAGGGTAAAACTTGGCATCCTGATACGAATGGTGAGACTCTGCTATTGCTTAAGTCTAAGGGTAGGTCACATATAAATATTTGCCACCGGAGCCTATATAAGGTTTTTTTGTGGTTTTTATCTGGTTCAATACTGCATGTACATTTTCTAGTTGAAGTATAATGAATGTTGTCTAAGAAAAAAATGCTGTATCCTTTATGCCTTCACTAAAACAATGGTTTAGTTAATCATATGGTGGCCCAAGACTTTTGCACAATACTATAGTGTAGTTTCTAAACCAGCCAAATTATGTGAACGCTCATATTCTTTGTCTATAACTAGTTATGATATGACCTTGTGTGTAGATAGTGTGTAGAACCTTTAGTGTGTTGCTGAAATTGCCACTGAAGCGGATAGCAATGTCAGATAAACAAACAAACAAACATAGTGGTATCTAAAATCACGTTAAGTTCAAGTTATCTACCTAAAGCTGTTGCACCTCCAGTCCACTCTCCCTGATGTATTTATTCAAACATCTGCTACGTGACACTTGGGGGATAATTGACTGGATTTCTCTTCCTCTGCAGTAGTAAGGGCAAATGCATTCTATTCTGCCACCCTGGGATGCACTTGACCATCATGCTCTGCTTGTTTTTATTGGTGCTCTAATGGACAGGAAAATTATTTTTTTTTTCATGTTGTTCTCCTATAGGATGTAATACGAGCAATGGTTTCACACCAACTCAGTCAGGGATTTGGTGCAGCTTTAGGGGGAAGGTATCAGAAATGTGCAAGGCCAGCATAACGGATTTGTTTTCTTTACCAATTCATAGGGGATAAATGGAGGCTGTGAGGGCGATATGCTAGATGTGGCTTCATCAAATTGTGAGCAGTGTAGTCAGAGTCGGTGCTGATCCAATAATGTGCAAAAGTCCCTGACATCTTTAAAACCTGAGCAGCCAAACTGCTTTCATTTTTCAAAACATAATGATGACCATGACAATTGTCTTGTAACTTTGCAATAGCCCATTTTTTATTAGCCTAATTTCATAGTTGACCAAAGCTTCATAGCTTCAGTCAACAAAAAGAATAAAATATTCCATATATTGCAAAATAGCTGTTGACTTGAACTCTGTCGTGTGGTATTTGCCACTTGCTTGTCAATCCTCATCCTTCATTGTGAGATGGAAAATAGGCTAGCTGCTTATATCTCAAAGTGAGACAGCAGATGTGTGATTTGCTTGGATCAGTCATTTTCGAGGCATGGCTCGTTGTGGTTGGGTCATTTCATTAGGGTTGGTAAGCAAAGGTGGAAGCAGGATGCTGGCAGTCATACAGGCAGGATGTGTGTTGGTGTGAGTGGCGGTTGCTCTGAGTAAGTGGTTTTCCTTTTTTAAAGGAACTAACTCTCGTTCATAAAATAAGAATAGGAATAGCTTTGCTATTGCTATATATGTCATACTTGAGAAAAAAAAATAATGCTTAACTGCCAATGCGTTACGTATTTCCTTTAGTTTGAGAGGCAGCAGGCGAACAAACTTGGTTCGTGGTGTTTAAACTACAGTTTGATTGTGTGCTTGAATGCCTGTTAATGCTTCTGTTGCTCGGATGTAAAAGCCACACAAAACTCATCTGCTGATCAGATACTTAATATGTACCTGTACATGGGCTAATGTCATAGATAGAAGTCTTCCTTGCCCTTTAAAAACCTGGCTATAGCCACAACAAAGTTTAATTGGTGATACATATGTACACCAAGACTGCTAGCCAGTGACACAGGAGGTATGGAGTGACTGTATGGTAAAGGTCTGGCAACCTCTTTGATGATGTCATTTCCTAGCAGGAATAGCACAGATGGTGCCTGACGTCATACCAGCAGCACTTTTCTTTAGTGCTGTATCAGACCCTACTTCATGATGTTTTATAAAATGCATGCCAGAGAATAAAATTTCCAATCCAAAACTTCTGCTAAATTACAAGAACACATAACCACTCGTACACCATTAGCACAAGAGCTGCCATTTCATTCCAAATGCTGCTGTATAGCATAACACTTTATCAGTTCTGCTCTTATATTCACTTATTTGCATTTGCAATTAGCAAATTCTCAAAAGACACCACTGCAGAAACTAGCCTTATGGAAAATCCCCCCAAAAGCCTGTGTGGAGTGAATTATCTTTTGTAAAATTCTTCTGTTTCACCACATGCAAATCATCAAAAAAATATTCACCCACTCTGTTCATTATTCATGCTATTTGAAAGGCAGATTTTGGTGAATCGACACGACACAAAGGCACCAATGTTTTTGTGCTCTTAGATCTGTTGTTTTATCTGAATGTATCTTGTCTGTCTTGATATTGACAGTTGTATTATTTCTCTAATTGACAAGCAATTAGTGCCATGTAGGATTTCTCTCGTACTTCGTTACTTCTCCTCTTGCTTTAATAATTGCAGCAGTCCTGCCAGATGGGGATTCCATCAGTGTCTTGGAATAAGCTCCTGTCGATTTCAGCCTACTCTTATACTAATTAGGTGCACAATATGTCAAGTTGTCAGTGAAATTGAGATGGGGATGAAAGTCTGTGTCCTTCCTCCATACCGAATGTGGATCATGTTTTGCAACATGTGTGGTGTGTGGTGTCAATATGACCCATTTTACCATGTGCTAGTAGTGCTGCTTTTTCAAGCTGTACATATCTCAATGTACCCAACAACTAACCATCAGTTGTGGTACATTCATCCAGCTCCACAAACTGTTAACATCAGAGGAAATTAATATTTATTGTTATCTTAATTTTGCCTTGGTTTTCAATTTTTAAATTTTTTAGAAGTGCAACCAGGATGTAATGGGAGTGTGCTATATGTATCATCTATGATAATGTCTTAATTGGTGTTTTAATAATGTCACACGCTTTGCAAAATAACCCAGTCAAAAATGTACTTTGAGTTTGTGTGTTCACTGCCTCATGAAGCCAGGTAGATTAGACTACTGCCCATGCACGCTGAGTGCATGCAGCATGCTAGCACCACAAATTAAACTAGCGTTCTACCCAAATGTGCGTGACCGAAGTTAAAAATAAGAGAACAAACAATTCCAGGTCAGCTGTCTACGTTGTAAGATTTAAACCTCACTCATTGGGAGGTGGCCTGCTTTTGAAAAGATGTTGTTTAAAAGAAAGCAGTATGCAAACAAACCTGGAAATTGGGTGTTGTTAAAGACAGCTACTGCCTGTACTAACCCATTTCACCGTTTGTGAGCTAACCACTATGTAGAATATAAAAATGATTCAACTTCAACAGTCAGCTATCCATGCCAGGCTTAAACCAAACAATGTACCAGCATAAAAAACACACTCAGCAAACCTTAGTGGAATCATTGTGCAAAAAAAGTCCAGAAACGCTGTCACCCATTGCAGGAGACATGGTACCAATTAAGGTGGTTGCAAGAGATGGGTTCAAACAACTTTTTGAATACTTTAGACCAAATATATACACTGCCAAAGTGAGTATCATTATTGACAAAATCAGAATATGAAAAATATCGAGATACAAAAATAATTTGTCAATATCGAACACCCTTACTTTGTTGTAAGAGCGAGCTGAAAATGCATTTTTCTGATGGCCTGGGTACAAGTCTTGGCCGGGACTTAAAAGTAGGGTGATAAGAGTTCTGAAACCCTGTGATGGCCTGGTGCCCTGTCCAGGGTGTATCCCTGTCTGCACAGAGTGAATTTCAGGTTAGACTCCAGACCCTGATGAGGATAAACGGGGGTTAAACCAAATACTTTGCTTTGCTCTTACTTTTTATGAACTCTTCTTTTGTTACCTATCGAGGGTTTTGTTTGTTTTGATTGTCATATCTAACTGGAAGATCACTGCACTAACCACTAAGTATGAATGTTAATTACGGTACCTTGCCACACAAAGCGTGGCTTAAACACACAAGTATCTTTAATTTTGTCGAACAAATACAGCACATGAAAAAGAATTGAATTGCAGAGGTTGTGACTGGTTTCTTTTGATTAGCATTTTATAAGCCTGGAGTATCAGCAGCATGTCCTATAATCAATACATGTAAACCACCCTGGGTTTTTATGTTTAAATGTATACCCAGCCCAATCTATTAAATGCTACGCACAATTGCCCCCTTTATACTTTGATGTTCATAGACATGCTGAGTGAAAAGTACGACAGAATGCCACTTCAGAAAGACTGGGTTGTCATGACATTGCTTTAGTGCTTAAGCCCTGCCCCTTCTATATGATGTTTCTTTCCAGCAAAAGAAGTGTCCCTTAGTAGAGAAACTCTCTTTAAACACGATGATCTTGACCAAATGTTTGTGAACATCTCACACCTGAACATTACATTCACACTTTATGGGTGTTAATAATACATTTTCTCTTCTGATTAACAGCTTTCACTTTTCTGGGAAGATAGTACCCTACATTTTGGAACTTGGTTCATTTTAAGTGAATTAAGTTTATTTATCAATTAAGTGATAAATTCAGATTAAGTTACTGCCAGGGAAAGTTGAACAGTTCTTAGTGCTAGTTCATGTGTGTGTAATATGGACACTCCACTGGAGCAGCTTTATTTAATTAAGAACCTCATATCTGCAAACGTCTTCTGCAATTACCAACTGAATTCCCTTGATGTTACACATAGATTTGTGAAATCTGTAGTGATCTTTTGTAGTGTTACTTGAAATTCTGCCTTCTTGTTATGGTGCAATGGAATGTGTCAGCACTGCTACACTTGAACAAGCTTACAGTGACTTCAACGACATGTTAATTAGTACTAGTAGTGGTAACGTTATTATTGTTAGGACAGGGCAATACCTAAACAATAATTACGCTGAAGACAGTTTTAGCTGAAAGTATGTAAGTAGTGTGAGAAACAAAATAACATTCGTCTCACCACCTTGTGAGGATGAAAAATCTCCCCTGAAATCTGATTTAATGCAAAGTGTGGGTATAGTGAATATCCATTTGGGGTCAAATGTGGTGGAAATGCTACTAAAAATGTTACTATATATATATATTGGGCACTTCTCCATGTTTTTATTAAAAAATGTGTTTGGATGCATACAAAAATCTGAGGACCCATTTTATCCCCCCATGATTTCACAATATTCTATAGAGTATCTTGTGACATTACTGAATGCTTGACTTGCTCTGTCCTTAAACTTCCTCATAAATTGTCTGAGCTTTAGGTCTGGAGGAAAGTTTTTGATCTTCTTTGGTCTTCAAGTAGTTGTTGCAAAGCTTTGATGTGCGTTTTGGGTTATACTATTATTACTAAAAACCTTGTATTCTATTTAACCTACAAGTGCTCCGTGATTAAATTCATCATATTTTGAATGTACTGTAAACTGAAGCCTTTAATATATACTGTATACAGAGTTCCCACACCACTTCGCAGTTCACCTTTCGCGGACTTGGTACATCGCGGGTTTTCAAAAAATATTAATGGAAAAAATATATTTAAGATTTTTGCTGTTTCGCGTTTTTTTGCGGAACTTTTACATTTTAAAAAAGGAACAGTTATTAAAGAAATCCAAGAAAAAAAAATACAGTCGATTCCGGTTAATCGGGACACGATCGTT
>JAVSBV010026754.1:0-25330 GCA_033117975.1 Parotocinclus spilosoma | reverse complement strand
TGTTCTGAGTTGAGAGGACACTAGTCAAGTCCCTGGAAAAGACGCCTTGTTGGTACGACAGGGTCACAGATTATTTTATTGAAAAGGAACGGAGGGTAGAATTTACGTATAAATAAACACATTTTATGATTTAGGCCAAAATTGAGGTCCTTGAAAGACCAGCATCCACCACTTTGGCACGTTTAGTTTTTAATCCCAGTCAAAATGAAGAGCAGAAAGTTGTAATGCTGAAAACAAAGCCTTCATCTTCTCATTTATGACCTTGAACTCACTTAATGTTCTCAGCATTCATGATTTTAATTAAAACAACATCACCCTTTTTGAGTCTTGGTTCCTCCCAAGGTTTCTTCCTTCTACAGTCAGTGAGTTTTTCCTTTCCACTGTCGCCCCTAGGCTTGCTCAATTTGGGATTGGTAAGATTTTAAGATAATATAATATTGTAAAGCTGCTTTAAGACAATATCTCATTTTAAAAAGCGCTATAGAAATACATTTTGAGTTTATCAAGAGTTTGTCCTTGACTTTGATCAGTCACCATTCTGATTATCTTAAAATTCAGCTTTGGTTCCCTGGCCCTGAATTTGGTTTCCTGAATGTTTCCCATATGTTATATATATATATATATTCGGCCAAATTTGGGCCAGGGTGTCTCCACACACTACACCAATAATAGATCTGTACATTGGAACACACTGGACCCTATATTGGACATGTGATACATTACTGAGACGTGTCAATAATCTATTACAAATAATCAATGAAACTTACGCGGGCGGCACCGATTCGATTTCATGTATCATGGTCTGTATACTGGTATATCTTATTATTATGACCTATTTTTACGTTTATTATATTTTTTTAATGGTGGCTCGGTGGGTGGCACCACTGCCTCACAGCAAGAAGGTCCCGGGTTCAACCCCAGGGTGGAGCGGCCTGGGTCCTTTCTGTGTGGAGTCTGCATGTCCTCACCGTGTCTGTGTGGGTTTACTCTGGGTACTCCGGTTTCCTCCCACAGTCCAAAGACATCTTAGGTTAATTGGTATCTCTCAATTGGCCCTTAGTGTGTGTATATATGACTAGTCTTGTGATGAACTTGTGTATGGATATAACCTTGTGTGTGTCGCTCATAAGGCCATTGATGGCGATACTGACGTTAAAGAAGCCAAATAAACAAGCAAACATAATGAAACTTACAAAAGATCCCCAATTCCTTGTCATTTTGACCCCACTCAAGTCCTTATCACACTGAATTTGGTTTCATACCTTTTTGGTTTCCCTTCACAGGAGCAGTGAACATCAGCTACGAGACTGTAAAAGGTTCTTTGCTGGACCTAAAGCAGACTGAAGGCGCTCTGGCAGAACCCGGTCAGGATTTCCGCGCTGCCTCCAGCTTTGTGATCATGCAGGATGGTCAGACCTCTGTGTCCATCCAAGTCGCCATTATAGATGTACGTTTCTGTCAGCGTGTTCGTTTAAGAGCTATGGTTTTGAAAAACAAAAGAGGTGTTTTATTCATTCGGATCTGTCCCTAACTGTGTTAAACAGGACAGCATTCCTGAGTTGAAGGAGTTCTTCCTGGTCAATATAACATCGGCCGTTCTAATAACCACACTCCCAGCCGCCCCTACACTCGGTACGGTAACCAGGCCATATCATTTGGAATATATTGCATAACATATTCTCTTTCTCTCGACCCTTTTTCATGTCTCAATTTATTTATTTGTCCTTTCGTAGACGTTCGCTATACACTGAAAGGTAATGGGTTTCGTCACTGATCTGCCCCTATTAGAGAAGCCCATAATGCTTAGATAATTAGTAGCAGCACAGGTTATATATTTACCCTCACAAGGCAGGGTTGCATTTTAAACATGTTAGTGATGGGAACCAACCTAGCCACCCCTGTGACCCCTAGCTAACCATTGTAGCGGAACAGTTTTTTTTTGTTTTGGCACTTTGGTTTTAAGGTCTGTTTAGTTCATTTGTCATGAAAAGTTTACAGTATGAAGCCCTGTAAATACCACTCGTTAAATCCTATTAATTACCGGTAATTCATTTCTGTTCAAATGGAATCTGCTCACAGATACCCAAGGTCTGGTAGCAGAGGTTAGCATTAATGCTAATGATGGAATCCAGGGTGTCATCAGCTGGCAGAGCATAGAGTAAGACAAAGCTTTGAGATACTACCACTGATCTACTCGAGCCCTACACTATGTGGAGTTTCATATTCACCCATTACATATGAGGACATGTCATTTTTCTGCAGGTACGAGGTGAACGAGACAGCTGGAACATTAACGTTAGTAGCTTATCGGGATGCTGGGACCTACGGAAACGTCTCACTCTTCTTCTATGCTCAGAGTTTAGAGGCTCAGTTGGGTTTGGACTTCAATACAACACCATCTGTTAGTCAGTTTTTATCTCCTACCGTCTGCTGTGGGCTTGCTTAGGAAATTGAAACAAGTTGGATTCATCCTGGTTACTTTTCAGATCCTTCATTTTGCAAATGGAGAGAGGTATGCGTTCATCGAGGTGGACATCTTGGATGACGCCGTTCCCGAAGGGGATGAGACTTTCCAACTCGTTTTAACAAATCCATCACAGGGGCTCGAGCTGGGCAAGAATATTACAGGTTAGTATTGGACAACTTAACAGAAAGTAAAGGAATAGTCCAGTGTCTGTTCAAGCTTAATCCAGCCTACAATAGGTTTCATTGAAAATGGTTTCAAATTGGCAAGTTCTGCATGTATCAAAGGAAGGACTGTTCAAAAGTCTAAGGCCACCGATTATATTTACTGTTGCTGTAGCAATGGAATAATGGCCATGTTGAAGTATTTCAGTGTCCTTGTTATAATACAACCAGAAAATACAGGGAATCAGAGTGACCTCTCCTTAGACTTTTAGCGCCATCGCAGAGCTTCATTGGGTTGCCAGGTTGACCATAATAGAGACTGAAAAAGTTGGATCAGGAATGGTTTTTTGGAAGGGTAGAGGACAAGACACCACTTGTTCAGAAGTTAAAGGATGCAAAGGCTATACTAAGATACTTAAGCTCAGAAAAATTGGAATTAAGATCAGCATGAAAGAGTATTATAGAGTATTAAAGAGTAAATTTGAAATTTCCAGGTCCAGTCATTGACAATATGTTATATATGGCCATTAAAGCATTGCTAAAACAACAAATCGAGTGGTGGCCTAAAACTTTTGCACAGCACTCTAGATGATGCTGAACAATTGAATATTTCATAACCCATTCTTCTTCCATTCAAAGCGACGGTGATCATCTTAGCCAATGACGATGGACACGGCATCCTGTCCTTCAACACCAGCGAGCACTTCCTGCTCAGGGAACCCTCTTCGGTGGCAGGTCTGGGCCAGAGCGTGGCTACTCTCATCATTGTACGGAACCCTCCTCAGGGCGTATTTGGGACTGTGAGCGTGCAGTTTTCTGTTACGGACACCAATGGGACCCTTAACACAGAGGACCTCGCCCCTTCCGAGGGCTTTGTGGTTCTGGAGGATGGGATCAGATATAAGGTGAGCTGAACAGATGTTTCGTGGATGAAACCAGCCATCTTTTACCCTTACAGGCCCCTTTTTTAATTCGGTACTGGCTCCCAGACTCTAGAGATCTGGGCGGTTCTTGACGCCGAACCAGAAATGAACGAGACCTTCCAAGTGACCCTGTTCAACCCCAGTGGAGGAGCAAGACTGGGAGAACCTAACGAGATGTTCATCACCGTGCTTCAGAATCAGGCTCCCTTGGGCCTTTTCCGAATATCTCCATCGTACAACAGGTACACACTTGTGCGACGCTAAACTTCCATTTATACGCTCTGGTTCGGACTCAGTGGGCCTAAATAATGTGTGCGCTTATTTTTCAGAACTTTGAGCTCAGTGGTCGTGGAGGAAAACGTAGGCACCGTGTATTTCACAGTGGCTCGCAGTAACGGTCTGGATTCTGCCGTCAGTGTGGAATTTGAGACGCGCCCAGAAACGGCTTTTGGAATGAGTACGGTTATCCAGCGTCTATCCAAACATCTGCATTCATGCGTCACTATTTTTTTCTTGCACCACAGGTTGAGTGCAGGCCAAAACAAGCCCAAACAAATGAAAAAGTAACAAGCTAACGGAAATAATCTGCGTATTGCTTTCAGAGGGCGATTATCCATATCTGGCCGTGTATCAGCGATTGACAGATGCTCCAACTACAGGATGGTGTTCGGTCTTTGGAGAATTTCCTCTGGCGTTGAGCTTAAAACAGAACCAGCTCTCACTGTACAAATGGCAGGGGGTGTTTGTGCTCATTCAGGTTTGTCAATCATCCCCGTGCTTAAACAGTAATAACAAAGAGCAAGGAGTTTATGAGTATAAGTAACTTATTCCACTATGTTCCACCTGTACAGGTACACCACCTAACGCCCACATTACGTTCCCAGGATTTAGGATCAATGTTTATGAGACGCTTAAGAAGATCATATTAAAGTCCGTTTTCTGTCGTTCCAGAACGTGAGTGTGCAGAGCCCCAACTCTTGTGTGGGTTTTACCATAAATGGTACCACGTACGTGGCAGTGTCCCACGGAGACACCACCGAGACGCCTGCTGCCAATATCAGTGTCTTCCGTCTCCTGCCAGACCTCAATCTTACTCTAGTGAGTCCACTGGTGTCGCCATATGTGCGTTCGCTCGCTGCCATGCAACAACAGTGGGCCCTCTATTTATATGTGCTAAAAAGCCTCTGTCTTTTTAAAGCCACATTGACTTTTTGTGTTTGTATATAAATGGCTCGGGGTTTGAGCAATTTTTCCTGGTTCTTGGTTCTTCTTTTTTTCCAGGAGCAGACCAGAGCTGTGGGAAGCCGTCACGTTCAGCATTTCTCGGTCAACTCTCAGGACTATTTTGTTGCTTCAAACCAGGTTGGAGAACTCTCTGACATGAGTGCGAAATGTTTTAGCTATTTTAAGGAAGACGTTTATGGGACTATGTAAGCCATTTTTATGATCAAATCCAATCTTTTCAGAATGATAATTTGCTAGGGACGTAAACTTGGCAGACCAATTTTTTGAGTGAAAGATGACATTTTATGTTGAAATTCACTCAGTACGCCTCTACTTAGTGTTTGTCTGTGAAGACAATGGAACTGCAAAGTAAAAATGAATGGGACTTCTTGGTTTTGCCAAATATTGTTATTGGAAATACATATACATGTTCCATTTTTTTAAAAGAACAGACAGACAAAGAAAAACAAAGAAATAGATATATAAATTGCAGAGTGAAATGTGCCAAACATTAGTAAGCAAAAAAAAATTAAGAAACAAACCCAAATCAACCCCACCCCATCCTCACTCGGCTCACCATGACCAATGGACATATTACTAAAGATTGAGGCAATATAAAGGGAACAGAAGAAAAAAAAGAAACCATGCACCACTGGGTAAAACCTCTAAATTAGTGAAATAGGAGATAAAAGGCTGCCAAAATTTGGTTGTACATCCTTGTAGCATGTATTTCATTTTCTCAAGTTTTAAAAAGAACATGACGTCTTTGAGCCATCGGGAAAAAGTAGGATATTTGGTGGACTTCCACTGCAATAATGAGGAACGTCTAGCTAGTAAGGATGTGAAGGCTATAATGTCTTTTTGTGTAGAGCTAAGTTTGGGGACTGCTTGGTTTTGGACCCAACAGCCAAAGTAAAACACTCTCTTCTCACTGCGAGTGTTTGAGAGTGTTTAGTGGAGAATCACTAAAGGGAGTGCTCAAAGTGATTCATTGCAAATCTTCTAATTAATCAAATAAGTGGTAATCTTTTTCTCAAGACAGCTAATCATTTAGATACAATTGAATGTGTTATTTAATTTGACAAAATTGTATTTTGAAAAACACAGAGCACCTCAGAGCAGACAAAGCCTTGCACACAACCTGGGATGTTTTGGACTCCAGGTTGGGAACCATAACTTTAGACCATGTGGTGTCTGGTTCAGTCATGTCTTTGGGAAGGCCGGACTTCAATTCAGTTCAATTCAAATTTCTTTATATAGCGCTTTTAACAACGGAGCATTGCCTCAAAGCAGCTTTACAAACTTCTATTTTCTTAAAAGTCCAATCCCAAATTGAGCAAGCCTAGGGTGATAGTGGAAGGAAAAACTCCCTGAAAGTAGGAAGAAACCTTGGGAGGACCAAGACTCAACAGGGGACCCGTCCTCCATGGGTGACCTAGATATTAGGCCAGACTTTTTTTATTGGTATTTCTCGGATCCGCCGCAGCACCAATGTTTTTTTTTAGCTTTTTCCGCCGGTGGAGAGCCAATGGTTTTCTTCTGATCATTTATTTTTTTTCCCAGATTTACTTTACTTACTTTACCTTGTAGGTTAAATAAATGTTATTTTTACATAAAAAATATTTGTATTTCTTCCTCCTTCCTTGTATTAATTCCACATAGTCCTCGAGAAACTGAAAAGTGATGAAAAATAAAGATTTATATATTCCTTTTCCTCCCTCCTAAGTAGATTTTTAAGTAGGGACATCCGAGGAACAAGCAATTAAAAAGTCTGGCCTTATTTAAATAAATACTTAAAAGTATAGCAAAAGAAGGTAAATAACAATAACAAATCAATAATAAAATTTAAAGTAGTAATAAAATAAATAAACTCAATTATAAAACAAAACAGATTATAAAATGAGTCCTTAGTGGGAAATCCTTGGAGACACAACGTCTCCTAATGTCCAAACGATGGGAGGGAGTTCCTGCACTCTGGTGGGACTGGGTTCTATTAAACCATTTGGAATGAATTCAGTGATACACTGCCAATTTATACCTAATTTTGTCTATACAGGTGTTTGCATGGACTGAAAACTCTTTGTTCCTCCATCAAACACTGGATCTTCAGGGCATCACTACACTGTCTTCCTTTACCCGTTCTAACGGAAACAGCCAGTATTTAGCCACATGCACAAGCGCAAATTTATTAGAATGCTTCATTTACCTGTGGATCAATGGACGTTTCCAAAACCCCCAACCTCTCCTGATCGGCGCCAAGGTCAAGCAAGTGGAATCCATTCGAGTGGGTGAAGATACGTTTCTCGTGCTTGTTACGCAAGGTAATGTTTGATTGACGGGATTTAGCACTCAGAACTAACAGCTTTAAATCTAAGCTTTACTCTCTGTGGTAAATTCTTTAGTAATATTGGGCTGCATTCTTGGACGATACCCGACCTGAACGTTTTGAAACATAATTGAACTTGGGTTTTAAAGAACTATAGTCTGGCACCAAATCATGGACCCACGCAGGAAATGGATGGTCCTGGGCCAGGTTTATTTCTGAGACCACAGCCAGTGGATTATAATTTAAACTGGGAATAGCAGTGTGAGTGTGACCACAGTCTGAACCACACCATCACTTAAGACTAAAGGGTGTGTACTCTATGTGTGTTATGATTATGTAAGTACAGCGTCTGGCAGAGCTTTTTATCCAAAGCGAGCTACAGTTGAGCTGTGTAGTTGAAGGCTAAGCATTTCGTTTAAGGACCTACCAAGGGCAGCCTGGTGGAGCCAGAATTTAAACTTTTCACTTATCAATTCAGAGCCTTGTTATGCGTTTTTAAGCATTTGAGTCAAAAGACAAACGGCACAGGGCGAGTCAAAAAACAGAGGACACGGGGTCCTGTGTCTTTTGACTCGCCCTGTGTCCTCTGTTTTTTGACTCGTCCTGTGCCGTTTGTCTTTTGATTCGCCCTGTGTCCTTTGTGTTTTGACTTGCCCTGTGTCCTTTGTCTTTTGACTTACCCTGTGTTCTTTGTCTTTTGACTTACCCTGTGTTCTTTGTCTTTTAACGTACCCTGGGTTCTTTGTCTTTTGACTCGCCCTGTGTCCTGTAACTTACCCTGTGTCCTGTGTCTTTTAACGTACCCTGTGTCCTGCAACTTACCCTGTGTCCTTTGTCTTTTAACGTACCCTGTGTCCTGCAACTTACCCTGTGTCCTGTGTCTTTTAACGTACCCTGGGTTCCTTGTCTTTTGACTTGCCCAGTGTCCTTTGTCTTGTGACTCGCCCTGTGTCGGGTCCTTTGACTCACCCTGTGTTCTTTGCTTTTTGACTGCTGTATCTGGCACCAGTAACACCAGCGCAAAACACTAACACACTGTCACTGCAGTGCTTGGAATGAGGAAATGATCTGCCACCCTAATAGTTCCTGCTTTGTGCTGGTCCCATGGGTCTATATATACTTTATTTTTTATTTTTTTTATTTATTATATTTATTATAATATATGCACTTTTTGTTTGTCAAAGGCTCAAGTCCAGAGTGCTTGGTTTTTCGATGGAGATCTCAGGATGCCTTTTTCCAGCCAGCCCAGTCCATTCAGTTCCCACACCTTTCTTCAGTCCGTGCCTTCAGCGCTCCATCTGGCACACGTATGTTCATACACTTTATCACTGCTAGTTGATAAATATGCATGATGGACAGTATGTACTGATGAATCTTTTCCACTTCTTAACTCACTGACTGATTATAGCATGGAATTAGTCACCTTGTAGAAATGAGTCCTAACAGCATCTACATTTTCAGTGTACCTACTGCTCGCTGGGACGAACGGCTCAGCCTTGTATTCCTGGAAGTCTGATCTGGGGCAGTTCAGTGAAGTCCTGAGATCATCAGCAGCTCAGCTGTCACACTATCTTACTGTGCCTTCCCTTAATGAGACAAAGAGTCTGATCATAGCTGCAGGAGCATCAGACTCCATCGTATATGAGCTGACCTCTGTGTCCAACCAATCCGACTTTATTGCTCGGTAAAGTACAAGCCACCGTTTGAGCTACTGTTTGTAGCAACAGCAACAAAGTCCTGTTCTGTCACTAGACTGACAACATAACTATATGTTATGTTTCCAATCAGCTCCGGTGAACTGTCCTTCCAGCCAGGAGTCAGTGACTTAGAGATAGCTGTTAACATCATCGATGACGGTTTCCCAGAGGAGGAAGAACGTTTCCGGCTGAGCCTCAGGAACCCTAAAGGAGGGGCCGAGATTGGCTTCCGTGGACAGATCACTGTGGTCATTAGAGCCAACGATGAAGCACATGGTGTTATCGGCTTTGCTCAGGTATTACACCTTGATCGGACACACACTGACCGAGTGCAGGCGTGCATCCTTTAACGACCCCATTAGGTCACTGGTCGAAATGGTCGCTGACCGGACATTACCGTAGCCACTTTTATGCCACTGTACTGAACATAGAAAGATCATTTTTTATAAAGACAACAACATTGCAGGCTGTTTTTAGATGGGACAAATCATCAATACTAACTGTTTTTGTGGCCAGAACTCTTTGTATCTCGAGGTGGAGGAGCTGGAAAGGGATAACCCCATCTCATTGCTTGTGGAGAGGAGGAGGGGGAGGTTTGGAAGGCTTACTGTCCGATGGGCAGCCAATGGGAGCATGGAGGACATTTTTCCAACATCAGGAGTGGTGAGAATATTGAGATATGCCAGATATAGTGCTTACAGAAGTTTTCTCCTGAACATTTATTTAAATGATATTTCTAGCTGGGGTTTCATATTCTAACTATAAAAAGTGAAAATAGTTTTTGTTTAACTATTCATTCAACTTTTTATTATTTAAAATATTCTGATTATATATGCAGGGTGAGTCAGGTGTCCTGTGTCTTTTGACTTACCCTTTGTTCTTTGTCCTTTGACTCGCTCTGTGTCCTTTGTCCTTTGACTCGCCCTGTGTCCTGTGTCTTTTGACTTACCCTTTGTCCTGTGTCTTTTGACTTACCCTTTGTCCTCTGTCTTTTGACTTACCCTTTGTCCTGTGTCTTTCGACTTACTCTGTGTCCTTTGTCTTTTGACTTACCCTGTGTCCTGTGTCTTTCGACTTACCCTGTGTTCTTTGTCTTTTGACTTACCCTGTGTCCTGTGTCTTTCGACTTACTCTGTGTCCTTTGTCTTTTGACTTACCCTGTGTCCTGTGTCTTTCGACTTACTCTGTGTCCTTTGTCTTTTGACTTACTCTGTATTTGTCTTTTGACATGCCCTATGTTCTCTGTCTTTTGACTCTCCCTGTGTCCTTTGTCTTTTGACTCGCCCTGTGTTCTGTGTCCTGTGACTTACCCTGTGTCCTCTGTCTTTTGACTCGCCCTGTGTCCTGTGTCTTTTGACTCGCTCTGTGCCCTGTGTCACAGTGTATATTTATGAATAAATGAATGTAATGATGTAATAATGCATATTGACATTATTTAATTTAGTAAAACAGGGCCACTGTTGGTTCTTGTGCATCTCTAAGGGAACAGTTGTTTCTTTTCTTTTTTCTCGTTCTCATTACTTGAATGTTGTAAAAACTGTAACTATTTCTCATGTTTCTGATTGGTTTTCTATTGGCTCTGTAAATGTACTGTATGTGGCTTTACTGGACGCTCTCATACTGGCACTATGAATACTGGAGTTCTGGTTCTGCTCTTCCTCTAGGTGACATTCTCAGAGGGTCAGTCCATAGTCACCATCACTCTCACCGTGTTAGCTGATGGTGTTTCAGAACCAACAGAGAAAGTGACCATCATGCTAACAGATGTCACCACAGTCGGCATGACGGACCCATCTCAGAGAGCCGTAATTGACCCTCACCGTGCCGTGGCTGAACTCACCATAAAAGCTAATGGCTCTCCATACGGAGTGATCGGCTGGCACCTGGACTCACAGTACTTCATCACGAGCGAGCCGCCAAGTAATTAGTCTGTTTGTGGAGATCTGACGGGTTTTGCTCAATCCAATCCAATATGGCATTCAATACTGCGCAAACGTTTTAGGCCACCATTAGATTTGCTGTTTTAACAATGGTATGATGATGCTATATAGCATACTTTTGATGGTTAGACCCCAAAATTGCACATGTTGTTTTATATATTGTGTTATTAGGGCACGAGGGCTCGGTGGGTAGCACCACTGCCTCACAATAAGAAGGTCCCGGGTTCAATCCCAGGGTGGAGCGGCCTGGGTCCTTTCTGTGTGGAGTCTGCATGTCCTCCCCGTGTCTGCGTGGGTTTGCTCCGGGTTCTCCGGTTTTCTCCCACAGTTGAAAGACATGCACGTTAGGTTAATTGGTATCTCTAAATTGGCCCTTAGTTTGTTACAGTGTGTGCTCTACGATGGATTGGCGCCCCCTTTAGGGTTGTTTCTGCCTTTGCAGCCAGAGTTGGCCCGTGACCCCATGTGGATTAAGCGAAAGATGATGTATTGTTATAAGAACAAATTATATATCATATAGTCATTATACCATTATACGACAAATCTAATAGTGGCCTAAGACTTTTGCACAGTGCTGTATATAATTCGGCCACATTAGCACTGAGCCTTAATAAAAAAAGCTTTTACTTCATTTTATTTTAAGTAAAAAGCTTTTACTGCATTTACTTCAAGCTTTTAAGTCATTTAAAGTCTGAAATTCAGCGTTTTTTTGTTGTATCTTAGGAACCCCGAGCAATATCACTCTGAGCATAGTTAGAGATCAGGGAGCGTCTGGATCAGTGCTGGTTCATTATACAACCAAAGCTGCTCTATCATTAATTCCAATCAATCAAGCCACGGAGGGTCAAGACTACGCTGCCAAACAAGCCACAGTTATTATGACGGAGAATGCTACTGTCGCCCTGGTAACCATTACCATCTTACCGGTAAGTCTGACAACTCAAATGGAAATTACACCTCACCTCTCGTCTCTCCAGTGTAAGTCTGTATAGAAGCGATGTAACGTTACGCTCTGCTCACAATTCAAAATGCTGAGTTCAATTTTACAATTATGAATTCTTCAACCAGTAAGACCCATTCCCTTTTTATTTCTGAATGCTAAAAGATGCAAAACATTAAAGGTACAAGGTGCACATTTTCTTATATAAGTTTTTAGTCACCACATGGTATGACTGAAAGCAGAGATTAAAAAACTGTAAACAAACTGTTCTTTTGTAGTTTCACCATATATTAAATACATGAAAACAGTGTCTTTTTATTTCTAACTCCAAAAAAATTGTATTTTCTTGTATAAACACGTTGAACAAGATGAATCTTTAGTCCTTTGCATCTAATAGAAATGAACAGTATAGAGTTTTTGAAATGTTTATGTCGTGTGATTGCACCCTCTGCTGTACAAAAAAATTTAATTGCATTAGATGGCGTAATGAACATGCCGTGCATGCCGTCCCGTTACCTCTACTGTAGAAGAATTTAGAGGGAAAATGTCTTTAATTTCAGTTTCCTATAACAATCCAACAAAATATTTCTTTTTTCTCGGATCCGCCGCAGCACCAATGGTTGAAATAAAAAAATTAAAAAACATTTTATTTTTTAGCTTTTCCCACCCTCCGGTTTTCTTCTGTTCATTTAATCTTTTTTCAGATTCACTTTAATTTAATTGTAGGTCAAATAAATTTTAAAAAACAGATATATATTTTTTTCATCCTCCTTCCTTGTATTGATTCCACATAGTCCTCGAGAAATTAAAAAGTGCTGAAAAATAAAGATTTTTTTTTCCTCCCTCCTCAGTAGATTCTTAAGTAGGGACATCCGAGGAACAAGCAATTTAAAAACGTCTGGTCTAAGCTACTAAATAAACCTTGGAAATCCCGTAAACCTATGATGGTCCTTCAGGCTAAGGCTGGCTATTGTTGAATTTCACGCTCCGGGTGGTGTTTAAAAAATGCCAAATTGCTAAGCAAAAACCTCTAGATCCTGCTAAATTATCTATTTACGGTCCGTGACACAATTTAAAAAATAACTGTGCATTAGTTAGGGCCTTATGTGTAAGTTCTGTCAGTACAGATCATGTCTGTCTCTGCAGGATGAGATTCCAGAATTAGCCGAGACCTTCCTGGTGAACATCACTAACGTGGAGCTGCTTGGAGGGCAGCCTGGGGGAGTCGAGCCCAGTATCCGTCGACCTGGACTGGAGATCGCTGAGGTCACCATCCAAGAAAACGACGATCCAAGAGGAGTGCTTCAGTTTAATGTGTCAAAGGTGTGACGGTCAGCTAATCTCTTCTTAGCTTATTCATCACCCAGCTTGTCTGATTGGATCATAAAGGACTTTTGTATTTTTAGGATGCTTCTGGATTAGTTTTCGCCTACGAGGTTCCTCCACCGGCTAATGTCCTGTATTTACCCGTGGTGAGACTGGCTGGTAAGACTGGTCGGCTCGTGTTGTACTGGGAAGCTCAACCAGTTAGTGCCAGCTCTGAGGACTTCACCCCATCTTCAGGCAATCTCACATTCCTGGATGGACAGGTCTGGACCTGGATCTGGATCTGGATACACTGTGCATTTCGAATATAAATACACTTTATTAGTATTATAACGATTGTGATTCCATTTGTAGGCAAGTTCCGTGATTGAGGTCACCATTATTGATGATGCTGTTGTGGAGTCGGTGGAACGCTTTCTTGTAAAACTCACCCGTGTCATTGGAGGAGCCAGACTAGGAGCCGAGACGTCTGTCCTGATTAACATCCCTGCCAACGATTCTCCTCTGGGACTCTTGGGATTCCAGGAGCTAACAGTTAATGAGACAACTCTAATAATGACATTCATTAGATTCTTACATTAGCACTGCACAACAACATAACCTAATGTGCTCATTCTCCAGATTACCGTCTCTGAGCCACAGTTTCCTGGTGACCCCACTTCCATGGTCAATCTAACTGTGGTGCGCAGTTCAGGTGGTGAGGGAGCGGTTAATCTCATCTGGATACTGGAGCAAAGAGGGAGGGATGATCTCCAACCTCATAACGGCACTCTGGCTTTTAACGGGGTATGATGTGATTCTAGGGTTATATAAAGTGGTTTAGGTACTGGACTCTGGACCAGAAGGTCCAGGGTTCGAATCCCATTTCTGCCAAGCTGCCACAGTTGGGTCCCTGAGCAAGCCCCTTAACCCATAATTGCTTAGATTGTAAGATGTATGAATAGTAATATATAATTGTAATGGATAAGGGCGTCTCCTAAATGACATAAATGTAAAATGTAAATAAGTGTGATATCGGGAATTTGCCTTTCATTCGGTCGCAGGCAAGTGCCGTAGATAATCGCAGCCATTAGGTTATTTGCCAGAACACACAACGTTTAGAAACACATTTAAAGAGTTGTTTTATACAAAAAAGAAACACAATTAATCAAAGACGTTCTGAATTTCAAAACGGCAGGGCATGAATCAATCAATCAAAATGTATTTATAAAGAGCTTTTTATAACGGAGCATTGTCTCAAAGCGGCTTTACAATCTTATCTTAAAAAGCCAATCCCAAATTGAGTAAGCCTAGAGTGACAGCGGCAAGGAAAAACTCCCTGAATGTAGAAGGAAGAAACCTTGGGAGGACCAAGACTCAAAATGAGACCCGTCCTCCATGGGTGGCCTAGATGTTAATTGAAGTAAAATGAAGTAAGTAATACCATTTAAATCAATTTTAATGTTTAAGTTGGCAAAAAACTAAGTAACAAATAGATTTAAAAACAAAATAGATTCTAAAATCAGTCCTTAGTGGAAGGTCCTTGGAGGCACATCATCTCTTGGTGATGTGAAATTGGGAGTCTCATGACTGTGTAATTAATTCTAATGCTTATGTATATATTTAATATTCTGAATCTGCCTCTGTTTTTAGACTGAATCCAGAAAGTCTGTGGTTATCCAGGCGTTAGCTGATGCTGATCTAGAGGGCGAGGAGAGATTCACCGTTCAGCTTCTCTCTGCCAGAAATGAGGCCATCATTGACCAAACAAGAAGTCAGTCATTCCATCAGAACTTCTCTAAGCAGGACTAATTCAGTCAGCCTTATCAGCAGATTTCAGACTTATGTTTATTCTCTGCTATACTCCAATAGACGTGGCCACAGTTGTGATCAGAGCAGACCCTGGAGCCCTGGGAATCATCGGCGTTGCCGATTCCTTCAGGAACGTTCTCATCGGGGAACCTCAGGGTCTGTACAATGGTACAGCACTGGTCAGGTACAGCCTCGCATCCCAGCTCATTCGCAGTACAGCCAGTTGTTTAGGCTAGGAGCTGCCATGTGGTATTTGTGTTGTGTTGCAGCCTTGTCCGAGGTCCAGGCATTTTGGGGGAGATTGAGATCTACTGGAAGGTCATGCCAAACGCTACCACCGAGTTTGTGGAGACCTCAGGGAAAGTGATCATGAGAGATCGTCAGTCTGCGGCAACCATCCTGCTGATGGTAAGCATTCTGAATTTTGTACTCGTTTTTATTTCTATATTCATTTGACCTTTTGTGCAGACGTTTGTGTAGTTTTATATCTGAACTATTTATTACAGCAGTCCCTTAATCAGTTTGCAGTATTAGGTGGTCCAGATCACCAGAGTACTAGCAGCTGCAGTGCAGTTTATTAAAGATCCTTGTCACACTGAGTAAACATAACACCAGATTTGGAACCAAGTGCATTTCTCAAAAACTGAGGCAAACACAGGGTCGAATACCAGGCAGGCAGTCAAAACAAACAACCAACCACTATACAACGGAAGACATAAGGAAACTCACAACCAGAAAATCTGGCAAAATGTGAAAACTGTTATTAGTAAATATTAGAACACTCGGAATTAAATGACCAAGACGGAGCAAGGTGTATATATGCATCCGACTGGAACTCAAATTCAGGTGACCTAGTAGACTGGTAATGGCATCCTCTGGAATAGACGTGACAGTCCTAATGCTGAAATTTAACCGAATATTCCTCATTTATTAAATTAGCTGTGCATGCGAAATTCTTACCTTTACTCGCCCTGTGTCCTGCAGGCAGTGGATGATGACATTCCAGAGGAGAAGAGGCTGTATGAACTGACCGTTACGTCCTTGACCCCGGGTGCAGAGATTAACCCTGGCAGACAGAGTGCTATCATAACCATGGCAGCCAGTGATTTGCCTTACGGCCTCTTCTCCTTTTCCCAGGCCTCAGTGAGCGCATCAGAGCAAGACACATCGGTGAGAAGCTTCTCTTGTTCTCGTAAAGCAAAAAAATCTGTTTCTGATTCGCGTGCAGTCGCTCTACTGAGCATGAGATCTAAAATTTGACTGGCTGGTTTGATCAGGTCAACGTCACGGTCCTTCGCTCCATGGGGCTGCTGGGTAGTGTCTGGGTCAGCTACCAGACACAGGACCACACTGCAGTGAGCGGTCAGGACTTTGAGCAGTCCTCGGGTAGACTGTTGTTTGGTCCTGGACAGAGCTCAGGTGTGATTACTCTGAAGATCCTAGATGATCCCCTGGCAGAGGGACCTGAGGAGTTCTACCTCAACGTCACCCATCTTCAGCTCCTTAATGACAGGTAACATAAGTATCTACAGCTAAGATTCAGCTCTGTTTTGTAGCTATCAAACTGTAATTTGTGTCTTTTTATACTTTCCTCAGTGCACTAAATTTTACCTTAAGGGATCATGGTCTGCAAGTTGACCAGCCCCCAGCCACTGGTAGGTTCTCCTCCATCGTGGTGGTCATCCGAAAGAATGACAATGCTGAAGGCGTCCTGGAATTTGACCCCTCCTACATAAACATTACTGGTGCGTAATATGGCTTGCTTCTCAGCTTAAGCTGTCGCCACTAATTTAACTTTCAGTTCATCTTCTTTCTGTTTTTGCTCTCAGTTGAAGAGGAAATTGGCTCTTTCTCTGTCCCTGTCTTGAGGAGAGTGGGTACATATGGTCAGGTCAGCACTGATTTCATCTCCAGAAGCCTGACTGCTCAGCCTGGTTTGGACTATGTCCTGAGTAACGGCACCCTCATCTTCAGACATGGCCAGAATCTGAGCCACATTAACATCTCCATAGTGGATGATCTAGACAGGTAAGAAGGATGTTTTATTAGCGGTTAATCCAGTCTGACCCAGACAAGGACCGGTTCTCCATCTGGACCTGTGTTTATGCATCTCAGAGTTGTTTTGTCCCTGTCACCTCTGGCTCCTTGCCTAGGGCAACAGTGACAAGGAAAAACTCCCTAAATGTAGCAAGAAAGCTTGGAAGAACCAAGACTTGAAAAAGGACCAAACCTCCTCAGGAGGCTTAGATGATATCTGTAAGTTATGTCACGAATAAGTTAATAGTAATAGTTTAAATTTTTTAAATCTGCTGTAAGTAAATAAGATGCATTAATCGACCTGGATGGAAGGGTCCACCACGACTGGAACCCGCAGTCTAACGCCCTCTACTGCAGGGATAGAGGTTTGAGTTTTGGTGGTGCCTTCCAGCTGGATCAGGTGTCCCATGCAGACACAATTGGGTGTGCATGAGGGAGGGGAGACTGGTCTGAGGTCATGCTGTGGCACTGCTGGCCCACTGGTGGAGAGGGAAACGTGGAGTCATACCATAAAAAACATATCGAGGCAGCAATATGCGCAGCGTTTGACGAAAAAACTAATGGGTATCCCTTACTGTAATTGTTCACAGGGAATATAACGAGATGTTTGAAATCCAGCTCGTCTCAGCCACCGGGGGCGCTGTGCTGGGCTCCCGATTAATCGCCCAGATCACCATTGCGAAGAGCGATTCACCCAGTGGGATGGTCCGATTTGTAAATCAGAGTGTCATCTCCATCCCGAACCCAGACCGCATTGTGACTCTCATCCTGGTACTGGAGCGTGTCGGTGGGCTGACGGGAGATGCCACGGTGAGCAGCGTCTAGACGGTGACCTCATATTGTCCGAGTTTGATGAGCTCATTTGATGCACTGGCTCTCTCTAGTCCACACATGGGGAAGTATTTAAAAGGCTTTCATTGGATGTTTCCATTGCATTTAGTAGTGTGATAATGGGATTTGAAAAGATTAGACAGATGACCTGTCAAGTTAATGAGAGAGGGGAAGCTGAGGCTTGGGTGCACCGGTGATGGCTTTATTTGGGAAATTTACTGAAGGATTTAAAGCCCTAGTCGTGACTCAATCGCGAGGCTTGCAGGCCAGTATTTAATATAGCGACCACAGAAGCACTTTTTCCACTCTGTCTGCTAAAAAGCTTAGAAAGATGGCTAACCTGTCATTTTCCTAATCCGATTTTTACAGATCATTTGCAATTTTGTAAATAGGCTATAGGGCCATAAGTATCTGGACACCCATACTATAGCATTCATTTAAATGTGGTCATCTTTGTCATTTTCGCTGACTTCTTGAATGTAACCATGTATATCTGGTAGCCACTTGTGGCACGGTGGTTAATTAAATTTTCTAATCTAACCAGAGGGTTAAGGGTTTAAGACTTAAAGGGCTACCACCCTTGGACCCTTAAGCAAGGCTCTGAACTATTTGTTCTTTTGATTGTACTTTCTAAGACTGTATCAGTCATAGGTTGCACACGATGGAATATAAACATAAATAAACATACCTTTCTGGCTGCACACAACCTAGAGAGAATGAGTCCACTTGAGATTGAGAAACCCTAATTTGCAGAACATGTCTTGCATTATTAGCTTTTAAACACTTGATTTGTTTTAGTTAGGTAAATCCAGCTAATTGCAAAAAGTATCTCCTCTCCTCAGGTCATTTGGAACGTTCTAGGCCCAAACTCAGACGAGGTTCTACCGTCTGTGAACGCAGATTTTGCTGAACCCGTCAATGGATCGTTCCATTTCAGAGACGGAGTGGGAGGAACTCGGGGCATTGAGCTTCACATTCTGCCCCATGGTGAGGTGGAAGTGGAAGAACTCTTTGTGGTTCGGCTCAGTCTCCTCTCCGGAGACATGGACATCGACCCTAGAGCAGGTTCTGTCACGTTGAGGGTGGGTGCTCGTGTTTCTCTGCACAACATCCGTTCTGAATCCGGCGTAGAAAGCATATGGCAGCTTGAATTCATTTGTGTTTCTTTTGTGTTGAGACAGATTGTGAAGTTTGGCGACCCAAATGGCATAGTGCAGTTTACAGAGCAAGATCTGAGAGAGCTGGTGTACAGTGAGCCTGAAGACCACGAAGGTCCATTCAATATCTCTCTCCTGATCTCTCGCAGAGAAGGAGTCATGGGAAACATCACCGTAAGCACGGGCCTGCTTTCAAACTGCCTCGAATGCGCCGAGAATTATCCAACTTAATGATAAGAAACACATTGTATTTTGTTTTTATTCCTCAGGTCTTCTGGGAGCTCCTCAGTGACTCGGATATGATAGGTGACTTCGCTACCTTCCGTGGCTCCACCGTTATCCTGGCTGGGCAGCGGGTGGCAGAGATCACTCTTATGCTGCTGCCAGACTCGGTTCCAGAGCTAGAAGAAGTCTACACAGTACGCCTGAGCTCAGTCAAGGGTGGAGCAGAAATTGATACCAACCGCAGCGATATCCGCCTCCGAGTCCCTGCCAACGACGATCCACATGGCATGTTTGCCCTTTTCAGGGACCGCCAGGCTCTACTGTTGAACTCCACTGATCGCAGTAGGTACCTGGCACTAAACTTCAGTCGGCTGGCAGGAGCGTTTGGCGGGGCCACTGTTGTGTACCGAATCAGCTACCCCACCCCTGGACAGAGCTTTACTGAGGATAGATCTACTGGGAGCATCTTAGTAAAGGATGGAGAGAAGTCTGCCAGTGTCACTGTGCCAATTAGCACACAGGTTTGACCTGCACCCGCACATCTACCTGCATTGTTTCTGCATTTTCTACATATTATTAGTTTATGCTCAGTGTCATTGAATAATATCTAGATCCAGTTAATGCATCCATACATTCATGCAAGCATGCCACCATCCATCGGCCCATCCATCCACCTGTTTATCCACTGATCCTACTGATCTATCCACCAATAAACCCATCCATCCACCTATTTGTCCACTGAACTATTAATCCATCGACCCATCCATTCACCTGTTTACCCAGTAATACTACAGATCCATCTACCAATAAACACCTCCATCCACCTATTTGTCCACTGAACTGTTAATCCATCCACCTGTTTCTCAACTGATCCATCCATCCACCAATGAACCCACATATCCATCCATCCAGCCAACTAACTGTTTGTCTACTGATCTATCAGTCCATCCATCCATCTATCCATCCATCCAACTGTCTACAGACCCATCCATCCACCCAGCCAGCTATTCATCCATCTGTCTATGTCCCCTTCCATTCACTGGGATATGCATCTATTTATTCATAAACTGTATCCATCCATCCATCTATTCACCCATCCACCCACTGGCATATCCGTCTATTTATTTATCTATTCATCCATCTACGATTTGTATACAGATCTGTTCTTGTATACATATTAACCAAACCATTGTTTTTTTTTACCAACATATCCATCCATGTATTCATTCATCCATCCATTAATACAGGAACCTATTCAACCAACCCTTTCATCTACTCACCTCCATCCCATAATCCATCCATACCCATTTGTTCATTCAACCTCTGAACTCTTCTCCTATGAATCTGTTGTTGCTATCCATCCACCTATTCATCCCATCTTAACTGTTCATCCACCTGTTTAACACACCAAGCACTCATCCAGTCATGCATCCGTCCAGTTAAAGTTTTTTCTTTAATATCAGCTTTTTTTTTTTTTGCAGGTGTTCTTTGTAACAGGTTTGAACATCACCGTGGAGCTGGTGAACGTGAGTCTGATAGGACCTCTCCTAGGCCCTCCTCCTCGCCTACACCCAGATTCAAGGACTGCCATAGTCTCTGTTCCAGAGGAGGCTGCTAATTCTGAGGTCCGTTTTCAAAACAATACTTCCCACAGGCCACCACTAGAGGGCATCAGGGTTACATTACAGTCTATAACATTTCTCTCTCCAGGTGGGCTTTGCGTCCTTGGCCCTGCAGGTGTCTGATGCCACGAGTGGCCGGTGTGAGGCTGTAGTGGGCAGGATTGGTCTCTATGGGGATGTGATTGTACAGTGGAGTGATGGATTCCCTCCTGGTGAAACTCCATCAGGGTTTGAGGCTGGGCTCATCACTCCCGGCTCAGGTTAGCAGCCATTACACCCACACTGATGCAACTGTGATCTCAATAAATATAACAATAAGTGTAAAAGAGTAAAAAACTGTCATATAAGTGCAAATCCAGTATTATCCACAGTTTCCAGTATTGCTTCCCTCTGTTTATGCTGGTTTCTTTTTTTTGTGTAGGCACTGTGACCCTGCTACACGGCCAGAGGAGCAAGATCATTTCTTTTGCGGCAGTAAATAATGTGTCAGTTCCCGTTGCGCATGCAGTTCAGCTAACCTCCATAGAGTCCAAGCCACCAGGGGGCGCCAGATTCAGGTAGTAATTGCATTCAAATGGATTGCTTAAATCTAGCCTTTTCAGTAACCTATAAATGATAAGTTATGCACCATTGGACATTCTGTGAAACGGGCCGTTGACGGAAATAGTCACAGCTAACTGTTAGGGTTCCCCCGGTGAGTTTGGTCGTCCTCGCCGGTCGCCATTACAGAGCCATCGGTGGGACGGCTTTATATCCACTATCTTAATTCCGTTAACGTCCTATAAAGGCGTGGTTTTAGCGCTGTTCGGGACCAGGTCATCGTTATTCCATCGGGATTCCATCTCAGTTTGGTTCGCGCGTCTGACCACTGGCGCCATTGCGCCCTTCCGCATTCCCTAGAGATAGTGGTAAAGTTCCGGGGGCTTTTATTGCCGATGGACTGGTATGGGCGGGTAACCCCTGAGGTATTTAGTTTGTTTGGGGCACTTTGAGGGTCACCTACCTAGCCTCACTCCAGTCGGGTGTTCGTTCTGAATAGGACACTCCCCGGTCTGGCTTCTTCGTTTCTGAGCTCACGCTCACCCTCTGGTGCGTCGGTGCTCCTCGCGATCTATTCTCATTCGCGCTCCTTGCGTACCCGAGTTTATTTGCACACTCGCACTACAAGCGTGCCCCGAGCTTATATGCTCGCCTTTTTGCGCTTTGGCCACTTCCGCGATTTCTTCGCCCCCTCGCGCTACGTGCGCGTTAGAGCTCACGCTCGCCCTCTGGCGCTTCGGCGTCCTTCCCGGACTCTTTAGTTCTGTGTTTAATCGGCTTTTCTTTTTGGGATATGCTTATCCTGCATACTTGGGCTCAAATTAAAACACCACCACATCTCGTAACACTAACTGCATGCAAATGATACATAAACGGGTCACAGTCATTCAGTGCTTTATCCATACGTGTAATATTGGGAGTCGTCCACAGGTGACCATGATTTCTGCTCCTTGTGTTCTGTTGTGTTTGGGTAGGTCTGGGTACACCGTGGCTGAGGTAGAACCTCTGGGTTTGTATCAGTTCTCTCCTGACTCTCGGAAGCTGGTTATCGAAGAGGATGTTCAGACCATCACGATCTCCGTCCAGCGCCTCTACGGCTTTCGCACCAACCACACCCAGCTGTACTACAAAACGTGGCCGGGTAGTGCTCGTCCCGGTGAAGATTTTACCCCAGTACATGATGGACAGCTCATGATCGATGGTCACCAAACATCTGCCCCAATCAGCATCTCCATATTGGATGATTCATTGACCGAAGGCGATGAGACCTTTTATGTGAACCTGACTGAGGTCCGTGTGCTCAGTGGGAGCTCTGCTGTGATCGGTGTTCCACCACGTATTGTGACTAACAACAGCGTTTCTTCAATCACCATTCTCGCCAACGATGCCGTTATTGGGTTTGGATTTTTAAGTATCGGCCCAGCTTTAATACAGGCTTCTGAAGACAGCCAAGAGGGGGCCCTTGTGTTGAGAGTCCGCAGGACGGCAGGGCAAATGGGGAGGGTTAGTGTCCGAGTGCGAGCCTACGCTGGAGGCCTGCTTTCTCCAGAGCTGCACGGGGCTTCGTTCCTTCAGGATCCTAATGGGACGTGGGCCAGTGAGGGGCAGGACTTTACACTCGAGTCGCAAATGGTGACTTTGCTGGAGGGGCAGACAGAAGCAGAGGTCAGCCTTTTGATTCTGGATGACCAGGAACCAGAGGGGCAGGAGGCCTTCATCATTTACCTCAGCGACCCAGAAGGGGGCGCACAGATCGTCAGCTCACCAGACGAGACCGGCTTTACTTTCTTTGCCAAAGTTGTTATTCTTGGTGAGTTGTTTGTATTTTGGTAGAGAGACCTCTATCATTCCTGTCACCATCTTTTCTACATCTTTTATCTTTGTCTCCAATTCATTCCTCTAAGGGAGCGATCTTCACAATGGAATCGTGGGATTCTCTTTGAGTTCTCAGTCAGGCCAGGTTCTGGATGAGGACTCTGACAACAGGACAGTCACACTTCTTCTCCAGCGACAGGAAAACAGGTAAACATCTTCTCAGAAGTCCCATTCTTGGGTCAAAATACAGAGAAAACTCCCACAGGTCTGGTTCTCATGAATCCAATGTAGCATTTGGTTGGCACTGGGTTGGCATTCAGCGCTTTCACACCAAGCTGTTCTAAGAACTACCCTGATGGGGCTCCCTCGACAACTTCGTTTGTTACATGACCTGGTGTTTTAAACCTGGTTTCTCCTATTGTAAACATGGAATAGGTTTCTCCTATTGTAAACATGAGGATCTGTTGTCCTTACTGTTGTTTCTGAGAAGCTCTGACCCAGTGGTCTGGACTTTGGTTGTGATTGACAGGGCTTTCGAGGATGTTTTTGTGTACTGGCGAGCCACATTCAACATCACAACTCCAGAGCTGTTCAATCAGAGGGTGAACCTGACCCGTGAACTGCAGGCGACCTCGGGCAAGGTGCTGTGCAGGAGGGGGGAGATTCTTTGCTTCCTTCATCTGGAGGTCCGGCCTGACAAGGTACCGGGACAGCAATGGTCTGTTGGGGAACTTCTCGTTAGCCAGCTTTCTCGCTCTGTTTCTCAGATCTACGTTAAGACTTTTATTGCCCTGATCAGGCTTGATATTGTGTCTCTTAATCTATTTATGGTATGGAAGCTCCACAGCCTTTTCTCTTGACAGACTCTCCATTGGAGTGTTTTATGTTATACAGAGCTTCACCCATCTCCAGTCTGCTCAAATGTTTACTGTATCCCCTGCATTTCTGCTGCCTTTAGGACCCAGAGTTCCAGGTCTGGTTTCTGGTGGAGATCTACCAGGTTGGAGAAGGTGCTGCTATTAACCAGAGTGCCCGCATCGCCAACGTCACCATGCTGGAGAGTGATGACCCTCAGGGGGTGGTGTACTTTGCCGTGGGCTCCAGGTTGCCTGTGGCTACACTCCGTACCAACAGAGTCACTCTCCAGGTCTACAGGGATGCCAGCGTGGCATCGGCTATCACTGTGAGGTATCAAACGCAGGTCAGTTGAGGTAAAATATTACAAGATGGTCGTTTAGATTCTGTGTTTAATGCTCACAGTATCTACAGGTCAATATGGGGTAAATACGTGGGTACTTGTTTCGAGATGCTAAGTACATGTGATCACAAAGTATTGGCAGTTCAGTTTAGTTAAGTAAGAACTTAACGGGAGGTGTCTGAAGCTCCCATTTTTGGTTAGCGGTCTATAATTTGTTTGTCTACCTCAGCTTCTTCTGACTACATTACATTTGTCTGCCATCTCTTTCGTGTAGGAGCTCCCGAAGGCCGAGTCAGTCGGTCCCACTCTGATCTGGCCTGCTGTAGCTGGCCAGGACTTTACCATGGCCGACGGAGTGCTCACGTTCAACGTTGGCCAGAACAGCGCTGCTCTGGACATTACCCTCACACCTAGCACCAGCTCCTCCAATCCAACACCAAAACGCTTTCGTGTGCTTCTCTCTGATGCCACCGGAGGGCCCAGGGTTCATAGGGTGTATGGGCTGGCGAATGTGACCCTGGTTTCAGACACTGAGACCCAAGCTGTGTGGGCACTGCTGGATCAGCTCCATCAGCCTCTGGATGAGACGGTCATCAGCCGTGTGCTCCAAGGGCTGATTAATAAAGTCACACTGGACATGACCCGTGAGCAGATGACTGCAGTGCTGGATGCGCTGGGGAAGGTCAGGATCATTGATTTTTATGTGACAGTAGGGTTTAGGGGTTAGGATTATTGATTAGTGTGTAAGGCTAGACATTTATTAGTAAGGGTTATGGTTTGGGGTTAGGTTTTAGGGCTTAGTGTTTAAGGTTTAATATGTAGGGTTAGGGTTTAATATGTAGGTTAGGGTTTGGGGTTAGGGTTTAGTGGGTAGGGTTAGGGTTAGGGTTAAGTGGTTAGGGTTTAGTGGTCAGGGTTAGAGTTTAATGTGATGGTTTAGGGTTAGGGTTTAGTGTGTTGAATTAGGATTTATGGTTAGAGTTCATTGGTTGGGGTCATGGTTTCGTATGTAGGGTTTGGGTTTAGTGTTTAGGGTTTAATATGTAGGGTGTAGGGTTCAGGATTTATGGTTAGGGTTGAGTGTTAGGGGTTAGTGTTTAGGGTTAGGGT
>JAVSBV010026725.1:0-11834 GCA_033117975.1 Parotocinclus spilosoma | reverse complement strand
ACTTGTCCCAACTTTTTGGGGATTTGTTGACACTGTGAAATTTTGAAGCAACATATTTTTCCTTTAAAATGTTACATGTACTCAGATTAAACTTTTGATCTGTCATCTATGTTCTATTTCGAATAAAAAATTGACATTTGCCACATCCTTGCTGATCTGGTCTCCCAACAATTAAAAAACAAACTTGGAATTGGCCCACAGACGATTTGAGCTTCAGATTGCTGGCCCTGATCCAGAGCTTCTTTAAAGGTCAAAGACACAGCAATGCAGTAGGTCTTAGTAGGTGGTGCTTTTATACAAGAGGCGGTTATTAAGTCAAGCACAAAAATCCCTCCGAAGATTTATTCCAATTATAGTGATACACTTTATAGCCGTTTAATCCCAGATTTTTTTATTACGTTACTTGCAGTGGTGTCTCTTACTCCCTAATAAGCTTTTAATTTTTATATCAGCACTACAGCACAGCAGCAGCCCCTAATCCCACTGTGAAATCCCACCATTCCAGGAGCTTTAGTGTGTCATGCTGTGTTTAGATCCTGGCAGTGGCTTTTACATCCATTGTATCTGAGCCACCTTTATGAGGAACTTGTACAGTATCTCACAAAAGTGAGTACACCCCTCACATTTTTGTAACTATTTTATTATATATTTTCATGGGACAACACTGAAGATATGATCCTTTAACACAATATAAAGTAGTCACTCTAGAGCTTGTGTAACAGTGTAAACTTGCTGTGCCTTCAAAATAACTCGACACACAGCTATAAATGTCAAAACTGCTGGCAACAAATGCCAGTATACCACCAAGTGAAAATGGCCAAATTGTGCCCAATTAGCCATTTTCCTTGTCCTGGTATCATGTGACTTGTTAGTGTTACAAGGTCTCAGGTGTGAATGGGGTACAGGTGTGTTAAATATGGTGCTATCGCTCTCTTAATGGTCACTGGAAGTTCAACATCGCACCTCAGGGCAAAGATTTCTGAGGATCTCAAAAAAGGAATTGTTGGTCCGCAAAAGATGGCCTAGGCTACAAGAAGATTGCCAACATCCTGAAAGTGAGGTGGAGCACAGTGGCCAAGTCCATAACGCCGCACACTGTATTGAACTGGTCTGCATGGCTGTTGTCCCAGAAGGAAGCGTGTTGTAAAGATGATGCACAGGAAAGCCCTTAAACAGTTTGCTGTTAGGACATTAATTACTGGAACCATGTCCTGTGATCTGAGGAGGCCAAGATAAACTTACTTAGTTCAGATGGTGTTAAGCGCATGTGGTGGCAACCAGCTGAGGAGCACAAAGCCAAGCGTGTCATGCCTACTGTTAAGCATGGTGGTGAGAATGTCATGATTTTGGCATGCATGAGTGCTGCCAGCTGTGGAAAGCTACAGTTTATTGAGGGAACCAGGAATGAAAACGTTTTGTGACATACTGAAGCAATACACGATACCCTCCTTTCAGAATTTTGGCTGCAGGACAGTATTCCAACATGATAACAACCCCAAACACACCTCCAAGACTTGCTAAATAAACTGAGGGTAAGGGTCAAGCATTTCTCCAGACCTAAACCTTATTGAGCATCTGTAGGGCATTCTGAAATGGAAGGTGGAACAGCACAAGGTCTCCGTCATGGAGGAGTGGAAGAGGATCTCAGTGTAGTCCTGTGAAGCTCTAGTGAGCTCCATGCCCAAGAGAGTTAAGGCAGTGCTTTTAAATAATGGTGCCCACACAATATATTGACACTTTAGGCACATTTGGCCATTTTCCCTTGGGGGTGTAATTACTTTTGATGCAAGAGGTTCAGACATTAATGGTGGTGTGTCGAGTTATTTTGAGGGCACAACTACACTGTTATACAAGCTGTAGGCTGAAAACTTTACATTGTTTCAAAGTGTCATATCTTCAGTGTTGTCCCATGAATATACATTATTAAATATGTACAAAAATGCGAGGGGCGTCGTCACTTTTGGGAGATACTGTATGTCCTGAATTACATAATAAGCAAACATGAAAGTAAAATAAAAAATAAACCATGGAAGGTGAAATCTGTTGCTTTCCACTTGAAAGGCAAATTATATGTCTGTATGTGAGACAGTATAGTCAGTTTGCATATATTGATCTGTGGTCCAATAAAGTTATTGTCCATATTATTCATGTAATTGACCTACTTAACCCATATACTACATTCACAATTATCACTTTCTTATAAACTAAATAGGCAGCGTTGTGGGAAAGTCCGTGCCTAGCCGGCTGCACAGGGTACAAAGCAGGAATAACCCTATACAGGGTGGCAGTCCATCGTAGGGCACACATGAACCACCGTGCTGCCCATGCAGCTGACAAATCTGGAGTAACTGCATGATGTTATCATGTCGATATGGATACAGGGGTTGTTGTTGCAGTGTGAGGCGTTGAGTGGCCTCTTCCACCCTCAGGCACAGCCATTATGTCCTCATGTGATGCTAGACCTGGTCACTGAAGTAGCAAAATGTATGAAACTGCAGATGTATTCAGTTTTAAGTGTTAGCATCAGTCCTAATCATCATTACTATACCCTCAATTATACAATGAGCATGTGAGGAGCATATATACTGCTCACAAAAATTAAGAGATATTTCAAAATGAAGTGTAGAAAAAGGTTGTTTGGTCTGGTGAGTCCAGATTATATAACAGGGTTTGAATGTGCAGCTGGGTTTGCTTTTATCTGGGAAAGTGACGGTACCAGTATGCACTGTGTGAAGACGGAGAATGGAGTGTGATGCTCTGGGCAATGTTCTACTTAAAAACTCTCAGTCAAGGCATTTATCTGCATATGTATTTTATGTAAGGGGACAAGTCGTTTTACTTAATGCATTCCCTCAGGGAACATACTGGCAATTTTTTAAGTGTACCCTGTTAGAAATCCCTATTGAGTAGGATTTAGGTTCTTTACTGTAGTCCCTGACTGTATTCCAGTTCTCAGAGCTGTATTACCTGCATGCTTTTCAGTCTAGGACTGCACGTGGGAGTAAAATGCCTGCATGTGGACTAAGCCTGTCAAGAGGCTATAAGAGCAGGTACTTTCCCAGAGTCATCATGTTTCTTCCCCACACAAAGCTGTTTAATTGGCACTTTTTGACCATCAATGCCAAAAGGTGGTGTCTGACAGCAGTGGCATGTTGTTCTCTCTTTCAGTGAGTAATGGCTCTGCTGTGTTATAGACATCTTTCTTTACTTACATTTAAAAGTGACATGATATACCCCTTTTGCATTAGTTACTTGGGGGTCCTTATGAAATGTCTGTGACATAACTTGGTCAAAATACCCCAAGAATTCAGCACAAGCTCACCCTTCTCACCATCTATGTTAGTTTCAGAATTGTAAGAGTTCCTACCTCTTGTCCCGAAGCGTTCTGCCGTCCTCGCCGATTGCCGTTACAGAGAAATTGGTGAAGCGATTTATACACATTGAGGGTTTCCCTGTCTGTACTCGTGCGCTCCTCGCACTCCTGAGATCACACTCCTTTCATCCTTGGCACCTATTGAGTCTCACTCCAACCGGCAGCGTGCGCTGATTGAGACGCGCCCCGGCTCGACTTATTTTGCGCTATACGTGCGCCCGAGCTCATGCTCGTCCTCCGGCGCTTTGGTGCATTCCGCGATTTATTCTCGCCCGCTCTACACGCGTGCCCAAGCCAGTCCTCTGGCGCTTCAGCGCCTTACGTGACTTATTCGCGCTCACCCTCTGGCGTTTCGGACTACCTCCGTGCCTCGCGATTTGGGAGACGTCCCAAATCAGCGCCTTATCATGCTCTCTGCACGTCTGCACCGTTTTGGCGCTACGGTGCCTATCGGGATTAGTTTGCGCGTTGCTCCCACTCGGGACACAACACAGCGGCACGCCTTTTCTTCCTTTTGGTTTTCTTGTGTTCGGGAGCCTTTGCTCCCTCCTTTTCCCCCTTTCAGTTATTCTATAATATTTCCCCATTATTATTATACGTCGTGGGATTCCATCACTCCCACATCGTTGGGTCCTACCCCATACCGTAACAAGAATGATTGGTTTTCAAAATTTGTTTAACTGATAATGAGCCACTGCTCAAAATCTCAACGCTGCCAAACAATGACACCGCATGATTCAGGGTAAGTCGTAGACACGTTGTCAATAAAACCAGCAGCAAAACACACTCTGCCGACATCTTACACACTCATTTTGCCCTACTTTCAACAACAATATTAAGGTCATTGTGGATCCTGCAGCAAGTAATACCAGAATCGTCTAGAAATCGATTAGCTCAGTGTTAGATAGTGTTAAAGAGCCAAATAAACTAAATTATTTGTAAACCCCTAAACAATGGTTGGGTTGTTCGATCTTTCAGTTTGTTGATTAGTAGCTATTCGAGCACACAAAAAAGTGAGTTTTTCATAATATAGCCCCATTAACTGAACAGTCCATTATTTGCAGAGACTCACAATGAATGATCTCGAAATATGTGCCTTATACATCAGTAAAGCCGCCTTCCTCTGAGAACAGTAGCAAATTTGGGATAAGAAAGCAGAACTTAGGCACAGTGGGACTAATAAAGAATTTTCAATACCAATCATGTTGTCATATTGAAGTGAAATGTGTGTCTGTGTATAAATGAGCGGTAAGTTTTGTAAAGATTGGTGCCTGGAGTGTAATGTAGCATCATGCTTTGAATCTTTAATGACCTTGAAGTACACTTTGTAATTACTACATACTGTTACTCAGAGTGAGAAAAAGGAAACTGAGATTGTGTGAAGAATCATATATCTGCAGTAATGTATGATTCATATTTGAAAATATGTACACTCTATGTACACTTTATTAGGTATACATGTTCAACTGCTCGTTAATGCGGTTATCTAAGCAGCCAATCAAATGGCAGCATCTCAATGCATTTAGGCATATGGACATGGTCAAGATGACATGCTGAAGTTCAAACTAAGCATCAGAAAGGTAAAGAAAAGTGATTTTGAACACGGCATTGCTGTTGGTGCTAGAGAGGCTGGTTACAGTATTCAGAAACTGCTGATCTACTGGGATTTTCCCAAACAGTCTTCTCTAGAGTTCACAAAGAATGGTCTGAAGAAGAAAAAATATCCAGTGAACTCAAGTTCTCTGGGCAAAAATGCCTTATTGATGGCAGATTTCAGAGGAGAATGGCCAGGCTGGTTCAAGCTGATAACAAAGCATTCCAAACTCGAATGCATTACACAGCAAATCTTTAAGCAGATGGGCTACAGCAGCAAAACAGGCAACTTAGTCTTCAGTTTGTACAGGCTCATCAATATTGGAAATAAATTTCTACAAAAGAGTCCGTATTTCTCCTGTAACATTTGGATGGTAGGGTTAGAAGTTGGAGTGCATGAAAGCATGGATCCATCCTGCCCTGCAGCCACGGTTCAGGCCACTGGTGGTGTAATGGTGTGGAGGATATTTTCTTGGCACACTCTGAGCTTAATGCCAAGTGAGAATAATTAAACACAACAGTCTACCTGAGTTTTGTTGCTTACCATGATCACTCCTTTATGATCTTCTGATGGCTGCTTCCAGTTGGATAAAATGGCATGTCACAAAGCTCAGATATTTCCAACCTGGCTAACTGAAGATGACAATGAGTTCAGTGTACTTAAAAGGCTTCCACAGTCATCTCAATCCTGTAAAGCGCCTTTGGGATGTAATGGAATGGGAGATTCGCATAATGCATTTGCTGCTGACAAATCTGTAGCAACTTTGTAATGCTATCATGCCAGTATGGAGCAAAATCTTTAAAAAAACGTTCCCTGCATCTTATTAAATCCTTGCCATGAAGAATTATAGCAGATTTTGAAGGCAAAATGGGTCCAATCCAGTACTAAAAGGTACACCTAATATGTAGGCCTACTCCCTAAAATGTTCACCGCTCACAATTTAAGAAGACAAGGCGGCATCCCACCTCCGAGTCTGAAAATTAATTTGATAGCCATGTCGGATCGGCCTTTTAACAATTTATTTTCCACAGATAATGATGCCTTACAGACTCCACATTCCAGCTTCACAACAAATATGAGTCTGGTGTCTGAGATGAGCTTTTCCAGTCACACACATGCAACTTATTTTCTGCAATCCTGTTAAGGTAAACAATGAACAATCACAATGTCCATGCTAGTTTAATGCATCCTAACAGGTAACAATACGTTTATAGCCAAATACAGAAAGACATCATTCAGCATTAAAAAGAAAGAGGTATTTGTATTTAGTTATTATTGTTATTGTTTTTTCTGTCTTTGTAGCTACCAAGCACCAGCATTTCTTTCTTTTAGATCTTTCCATCAACGTCAATTAGCATATTAAAAACCCTTTACAGTTTATAATGTCTTTTGCCTATTATTTGCACATGATGTCACGTTTGAATAACCTTTATTAACATATATTAATTCAATTCTGCTTATATGGAATTTCAACAAATCATGACCTTAGGATATTGTCATTTTACTAAAGCATAGGGAACTTGTAGCTGCTTTTACTGTGTTGCTGCTGTTTGTGAACAATTAGACCAAAACTAACACTGCCATTTTAACTGCCCGGTCAAAGCAACATCACTGGGCAATAAACCCTTATCCACCCCCAGGCTATACTGCCTATGAAATTCTCAGATCTTTTTTCTGTTGCTTAACACTACAAACAAAGCTAAACTCTTCTTATCTTTTCTGGTTCGATTCTGTGCAACTTTTAAATACCGGGTGTTCAGAGGTTGCCAATTATCCTACATGTCATGCTGCATCAGTGGAGCGCTTACTTAACATTGCATCACAATAAAGGGCTTCAAATGAGCTCAGAACTCCATTGTAAATATCAATATGCTAATTAATACTGCATGGACAGTCTGAGTATACGTTCATCAGAATATGGCACTGAATTTTCATTAGGAACAGAAATGCAAAGTGTTGCCTTATAATAAGCCTCATATCAAATTCTTTGGAATAAAAGTAACAGGGGATGATTCTAAAGCCTTGCAGATATGTTTTTATAATTCAGTGGGCTGTCACCTTGAAGTAAAGAGGCATAGTGAAAGTGAATTTGTGAATCAGTTACCTATTGATGAAGGGGCTACTTTGTGGACCTGAAGCTGAAAGCTTTATTAGGTTTATTAGGTACAAAATTATCACATAAAACCTAAAAGTAAAGAGAGCCCGATTATACAAGTCGGACAAAAATGTAATAATAGGTTTATTATATTAGCAGCATATGCTGCCATCCCTCTTTGTCAAGGATGTTATTGTTAATCTCAGCAAGACAATGCAAAGCCACATTCTGCACGTCTTATAACAGCGTGGCTTCGTAGTAAAAGAGGACAGGTACTAGACTGGCCTGTCTGCAGTCCAGTCCTGTCTCCCATTGAAAATGTGTGGCGCATTTTAAAGTGCAAAATACGACAACAGAGACCCTGGACTGTTCAGCAACTGAATTTCATCAAGCAAAAATGGGAAATCATTCCACCTACAAAGTTTCAACAGTTAGTGCCCTGAGTTCACAAACGCTTATAAAGTGTTTTTAAAAGGAAAGGTGATGTAACACAGTGATAAACATGCCCCGTCCCAACTTTTATGGAATGTGTTGCAGTCATCAAATTCAAATCGAGTGAATATTTGCAAAAAACAATAAAGTTAATCTATTTGAACATTAAATAACTTATCTTTGTAATATATTCAATAGATTTATAAGATGAAAAGGATTTGCAAATCATCATATTCTGTTTTTATTTGTGTTTGATCCAACATCCCCACTTCATTGGAATTTGGGTGTACTTTGGTTTACTTTATTTTTTAATTTATTTTACTTATTTAGGTTATATTTAAAAGAAATATTTGAAAACAATATTATATTGTTTTTCAGCATATATATTATTTGAAGGATTATTATAGAAGTTATTTAGCCACAATTCACTTTGAATATAGACTTCGTTTAGTTTTTTCTTATATAAGCACTTGTCAGCTGAATTCCTTTTGATAATGTTATCAGAGTTTGCAGCTTTTCGCCTGCACCAGTGATGACCACAGAAAAGCTTCATTATATTTGGCAGCCTTTCAGTCCCACACATCGTCTGTGAAATAAACTCATTTAGTTTGGAGCAGCCACCCTGCAACAGCAGTGATGATTGCAATTTGTTAAGCTTAAAGTTTGAAGGAAAAAGATGAATAATAAGTGAACATGGCTAAATGCGATTTTAATGTGTTTTCAATGCATCGTATAATGGATGGGAAAATACAGCTATTCAGACAATAAAATAAAGCCATAGATTAGAGTTGTCAGTTCTATTAAACTAAAATTAAAGACTACCTTATTTCCTATATTCTTCATTTTAAAACTTTGTGTAACCACAAGTTTGATGTTTAGCTGCATTTTATCAACATAATGTTTAACAAATAAAAATGATAAAGAGAAACATATTTTAAGTAATTGATAGTAATGAAAGACAGACTGTTTCCAATCCAATCCAATCCATTTGATTTATTTAGCACTTTAAAACAACAGTGAGCGTTAACCAAAGTGCTGCACACATGCTAAAAGAGTAAAACATAATAACACAAAAACAACATAAATAGAAGCAGCCAACAGTAAAAACAACCAACTAGTAAAATGAATTAAATGAATTTAACTGAATTAAAAGCCTGTGAGAAAAAATATGATTTTAAACAAGCTTAAAAAACAGGGAATGACTCAGTCTGTCTGATGTGCAAGGGAAGATGTGCTTTCTCACTGTCATCAGAACAACAAGGAGACACTGATCAATTGACCTCGGCTAATGTGCCGGGCTATAGGGTTGCAGTAGGTCAGACAGATATTGGGGGGCTAAACCATGAAGAGATTTAAAAACAAATAAAAGGATTTTGAACTGAATGCGCAGAAGAACCGGGAGCCAATGCAAGGACAGAGTGTTTGTGTAAGATGCTGACTTATGGGTACACGATATTTCTGAAAATACATGACATTTTATTATTGAGATGTTTTTATGATCACTAATGACAATTAATGTATTTTGCACATTAGTAATGAAAGATTAAAGATGAACCTCCTCAATGTGGTTCCCAGAGACCTCTGGACATACAAATGACCATTCTGTTACACAAAATAATCTTAACACAGAGTTCTTAACACAGTTCTGCTTTAAAGCGATGTTGCAGCCCAACTTGGGTTTAAGGGACCAAATCCAGAGCTGGTGTTACTAAACTTGAAAGAAAAGATGCTTGCATTGATTTGTGGTGCACACCTAAATACGCTTTAGCTTGATGGATCATTTGGAATATAAAAATCACATGTGCACAATGTACAACTCTATTAAAAAGGTAAAATAAAATAAATAACACAAGCACGTCTTCAAGCCTACATTTTTCTATTGAAAGAACATGAAAGCTTGTACTTAAAAGCAATAAAAGGGAAAGCATAGCATTTTTATTCCCAATTTTACTAGACTTTGGACCCCTATGATTCCCGACCTTCCTAATTATGGGTCCAAGTCCTTTACATTACATTTATAGTATTAACAAAGGCTTCCATCCAGATCAAAGTACAACTGAGCAAATCAACTTAGATTTGAATTTTTGTAGGTTGCTCTAGGATAAAGTGTGTGTGTGTGTGTGTTGGGGGGTGGGGGGGGGGGGGTCAAGAGTTACTGATCAGAAAAAATGGGATGCTTGCATTTGTATTGGTCTGTAAATAAACGCTTTCACATTCATTCAGGTGAAAATGTGGGCTTGAAGGCAGTAGTTATTTTATTTTCTTTATTTTTCCTTTCCAAAGGAAAAGCACTTAAGTTGTGCATCATAACTCGATGCAATTTTTCCAGTTCTGAGACACCAGCTCTGGATTTGGCCCCATGTGAGAAAGCATCAGACCCAAGCATACTGTCCTCTTAAACGTTACGGCTTTCTCCCAAACAACAATGCAGTATTTTTTAGCCTTTCTGTGGTGTTCTGTAAATTAAAAATGCATGTGCCTCTATGGATGCTGTGTAGACCGGATCTTTCCATTTGTGTTTTAGCTGCATCTCAATCAGGAAAATTCCCTTTATGTTTACATCAAAATAGTATGAAAATACTATGTGAATATAATAATGAGCACGGTGGCTCGGTGGGTAGCACCACTGCCTCACAGCGAGAAGGTCCAGGGTTTAATCCCAGGGTGGTGCAGTCTGGGCCCTTTCTGTGTGGAGTCTGCATGTCCCGCGTCTATGTGGGTTTACTCCTGGTACTCCGGTTTCCTTCCACAGTCCAAAGACATGCATTTTGGGTTACATTTACGGCATTTAGCAGACGCCCTTATCCAGAGCGACTTACACCTGATACAGTCCAACAATTCAAGCAATGGTGGGTTAAGGGCCTTACCCAGGGAACCAACTGTGACAGGCTTGGCGGAGGTGGAATTTGAACCCTGGACCATGAGTCCAGTACCTTAACCGCTAGGCTACCACAGTCACAGGTTAATTGGTGTCTTTAAAGTGTCTATTAGTGTGTGACTGTGTGCCTTATGATGGATTGGTGACCATCTAGTGTTGTTCCTGAAATTTGCACCCAGAGTTGCCGGGTGGGAACCGGCTGACCCGCGACCCTGTATGGATTAAGAGGAAAAGAATGAATGAATATAATAATGTCCGGTCAGCTTCCATTTTAGTCAATGTCCTCGTTCATATAACATAATGCACTCATTACAAGGTGCGTGTTTGTATCGTAAATAATAACTTATGAATGTACTCACTTCTGCACCTAGCATATTACCAGTGTGCTCTGTACTCTTCAGGGAAAAAGCTTGATAATCAATAAGTCAGTTTCTTGATATACCCATAGTGCCCTTGGTCTATGCAATACCATTTGGTTTCTGCAAATTCCTTCAGTTTTCTTAGAAGCCAGCTAGGGCTGGAGGGGAAAAAAAGGAATGACCCCTCTAACGCCTGATTAACTTTGACAGGTGATTACGTTCCCGAGTTCACCTGTCACTGGGAAGCGTGGGTGAACTGAGGTACTGAGATATGCAGCACTGAGTGTGCAAGACACGGACAAACCCCGAGGATGACTTCAGCCGAGCACGTCTGCACGATATCTCATGCCTTGGCAGGCATTTCCTGTAGCCCGGCTCTGCTGGCGGAGTTAATCTGGCTCTGTACTGTAGTGGGTGGAGAGAAGTGAATGAAACAATAACATCTGGTCTGAAATGTTAACAATTGCTCACACAGAACTGAGAACACGGCCATTACTCAACATAACCTGCCAGATCTTGATTTGGGACAAGCATTAATCTTTCTTTAACCTTTTTAAATTCCTGCAGGGCTCACTTACTCTCAGCAGAAGAGATTTTTTATAGACTTCAAAATGTTAATGCAAAGACTTCAAGAGAATTTATGCCAGGCAAAAATGTTCGAGAGGAAAACTCAGAGAAATCAAACGATACAATAAGGCTAGAATTAAACTAGTTAGCTGGAGTCTTTATGTTGAATATTTTAACCTCAATACCATGGTGTACAAAAGCCAACTAGGTTAATTGCTTACCATAGTTTACCAGTGATTATATTTAGTGTTGGTTGTGGCTGGTCTGCTCTTGGAAGGTACTGGTGTGGCTTGTTCAGTCCAGATTACTTGATTATGGTGGTAAATGCTTGGTAATGTGGCTTTGCTCTGGCAATGTTGGCTTTTTGGATTAGTGCTGGGGGCAGCACGGTGGCTCGGCCATATGCCTCACAATAAGAAGGTCCCGGGTTCAATCCCAGGGTGGAGAGACCTGGGTCCACCCCGTGTCTGCGTGGGTTTACTCCGGGTACTCCGGTTTCCTCCCACAGTCCAAAGACATGCATGTTAGGTTAATTG
>JAVSBV010026714.1:0-11834 GCA_033117975.1 Parotocinclus spilosoma | reverse complement strand
GCTATACGTGTAAATCGTACAATAAAGGTTTAATAAACATTTAATGTGTTACATAGCACGTCCCGTCTTGTAACATAAGACGGTTATTAGGACCAAAATGGTCGCGTCCAGATGTGGTCCGACTGTACCATGAACTCATTTAGTGTTTTTTTTAGTGATTTATTACAAGCCGTTCTTTGATAGCCAGTCCTTATCCCCTTCAGAAGAAACAACCCAGGAAGGTGAGAACGAGTCTTCATGAGTGCATCATCATCCTTTTAACCCTGAAACTGGTCCATCGAGAAAACAGTCAAATGGGAAAATCTGAGTCATTCGTTCTCATTTATATGCCCCTGAAGGGAAACGTACAATTCCACTGCAAGTCCTATTAAAGTGCTGAATTTGAATGACTGAAAAATATGTGCCCTGTCCTGAGACATATGAGGAAACATCACCGGGCAGTATCACAATAAGAACTGCATTGAGAGACAGAAAAGAAAGAGAAAAGATATCCCAGAGATTAGCAGACAGAGAGGGATGGGGGAATGGCTGAAAAAAAATCAGCTATTATACCGGCTAAATAGAAGAGACTGAAAATAAAGATCAGTCTTTTCTAGAATTGATTCAAAACAATGCATGGTCAGATCTGATTACGCTGCTGACATTAACCTAAACATATCCTCTGTTCAAATTTGCAGACCTCAGGAACTTAATACCTCTGGAACGTCCCTGAGTGTTTGCATTTCCACAGAGTTTCCAGATTCGATCATATTCAGAACCATTAACATTTAAAGCACTTGGGTCTCATTTGTAGTTTTTGTATCACTGAGGTTTAGGAATCGAGATCAGAAGTGTATTCTCAATTTAAATAACTTACAAATGCTCTACAAAGACCTTTAAACTTTTTCAACTTAATTTTCCCTTCCACTGGGATTTTAAAACATTCAAATAATGTCATGGATCTGGAATTCTCCTCAGCATGAGCATCTTCTGTGCGAGTCCAAACGATTTTAAGAACCCATAACAAAAAATTAGGGGATACACCTCAGAATTACTATGAAGTGATTAAAAAGACGCATTTGATTTGATTAAGTTAAACAAAATCGTCAAAAAAGCAAACAAAAAGTTAGAGAAAGTTGTTCAATAACGCAAAAGAGACGCAAACTCAATTATGGTGATTGAGTAGTAAGTGATATATTTATGGGGGTGAACGGAAGCAGGACAAACTGGACGAGAGTGCCCCCACATTGACTGTTCAGTAGGGTGTATGGTCACCCAAGAGTGCCGCAACACTCTGACAGTGATGGAAGAAGGACAGGATCAGATTGTCCAGAATTTTGACTGCCAATAAATCCCTAAATGCAATTTCAGACACTAACTATAGACTGTAAACGTGCCATGATGAGACTCTTTGGACTGATTTTTAATTCAATTCAATTCAAGTTTATTTCTAGAGCGCCTTTTACAACGTGGCATTGTCTCAAAGCAGCTCCACAATATTACACTTTCTTAAAAGGCCAATCCCAAGTTGAGCAAGCCTAGGGCGACAGTGGCAAGGACAAACTCCCTAAAATGGTAGGAAGAAACCTTGGGAGGACCAAAACTCAACAGGGGAACCTACCTCCATGGGTGGCCTAGATGCTAACTAAACAAACACCAAAAGAATATTAAATTACAGCAAAAGCAGGTCAATAAATAAATAGCAAATTAATAGTAAAAGTTAAATTAGTAGTAGAAAAAAATTTAAATGAACTGAATTATACAACAAAATATTACAAATAAATATAGATATACTTTCCGCCAGGGTCATGCAACCCTACTCATAATTGAACCTCTGTTTTTGAGATCTAACTGTGTCCCTGTGTTTACACAGACCCTTTGTTTGGGAGTCCTCACTGGCTGGCCTTCCTCATCTCTGTGACTGTATGCTGCTTCACCCTCATTGCAGTCACCATTGTGTGTTACTACAGGTGAGATGTACTGCTGCTCAAATAAAGCTCAACACCGTGATAAAGGCGAAGATTCTCTCACTGATGACTGGCCAACTTACAGAACATTCACAGATACACCCTCTATAGTTAAGATAACAAACGATAACATTGATAGCAGGTAGAAGTTCAGAAAGAATGCGCGTAGGAATGTGTGATAAGTAGCAGAAGGTGTTGCCGCTGAATGGCACAATAAAACATGAAAAAAAAAAAAAAGTGGACCGGGATTTGATTGCCTTTGGTTGTTTGTTCAGGTATAAGCTGCAGACAGAGAGGAGACGCTACCAGAGAGACCTGGAGCAGGACGAAGCCTTTATTCCTGTAGGAGAATCCCTCAAAGACCTGATCAGCCAGTCGAGCACTGGCTCAGGCTACGGGCTCCACATGCTGGTACAGAACAAAATCACTTTCATGATGTTTTAATGCGGTGCTAATACGGTACAGATGTTTTTACTACGGTGTAGTCAGACACAAAGAATGTACGCACTAAAATAGAAATGTGTTCCCTATCAGATCAACAGTATATCTTGTATATGGATTTGCTTAAACACGAGAAAGTATTTAGCTTTCAGTAGTCTTAAACCGATAATGTAAACGTCAGACAAACGTTTATCATCTGAAGAACTGTTGCGATAAACCGTATTACCATGATGTAACTCAGTTTGGAAGAACCATTTGTGACCGTCACAGTCTTACAACATAGAATGCTTTCCCCCCTGATGCCCATATACAGATATTTATATATCTAGTATAGCCCAATCACCGTATGGTTTCCCAATAAAAATGTACTGTGAAATTTGACAGTAGAACCATTAAGTGACCAAATTACCATCAAAATCCAGTTAATTTCCAAAATTTTATTTTGTGGTCAGCTCATTATCACTCAAGTTTACAGTTAAACTATGAATTTTGATAATAGAAACATAAAGTGGCCAAATTACCATCCCAAATTCATAGTAGAGCTGTGAACTTTAGGGTCAAACTGTTCACAAGAAAACGGTTAGTTTTACTACGAAATTTCACAGTACATTTTTTTTTTCCTGGAACAGCTTCTAATAGTACAGCTATTTGAAAGGATGTTTATTTGAATTAAACGTAGTAGTGCGTGTTTATTCTACGGATTATTCGCCCCTCATCTGTTTGGTTTGAACAAATATTGACACACTTGAACTTTTATTTCGGAGAATATCTTCTATTTTATTCTCCACAACAAAGTGAATTTTATTTATCAAAGTTCTCTCATTTTAACATGCATCTGAATTATTTTCCAAAAACAAATTGTGCATTATTTTCTTTCAAAGTGATGTTCAACATCTGTGCATGTATAGTTATTTAGCTGTTCTGTTTAGTGCGTAGTGTATATTTTCAATGGAGAAAATAATTATATATTATTAATACTATAATAATACAATTTTATACTTACTATAGTTTACTAAAACTAAAGTTAAGTGTAAAAATCAAATGCATTAAAGAAACGTGTGCAATATTGCTGTATTTGTTTTGTAATCCAATATTCCAGTCCTAGCTGCCAGCAAGCTAATGGGCAATTATGATGCGTAGAATTAAAAACTCTCAAAGAATATACTCAAAGAATCAGACTTATTCTGATTGTGTTCTAATTCAGTTAATGCACCTAAACCCTTTAATATAAAATGTTATGTAATAAAAGAAATGCTAAGTACAATTTTTACTCTAGATATTGTCTGAGCCCTGACAAACTGCTGTTCTGCTTTTATTTCTAGGTGCAACGCACTATTGCCAAACAGATCCAGATGGTACGGCAGATTGGGAAGGGGCGCTACGGTGAGGTGTGGCTCGGCCGCTGGAGAGGAGAGAAAGTGGCAGTAAAAGTCTTTTTCACTCGTGAAGAGACCAGCTGGTTCAGAGAGACTGAGATCTACCAGACCGTGCTGATGAGACATGAGAACATACTTGGTATATCACTTCACTGCATGAAATAATAACTGTTAAAAATAACTCCCATATTAGAACACTTTTATAGCCTAAATATCAACTAGGGCAGAAAAGTATGATAAATATACAAACCATTGTTTTAGTATTCGTTGATACCTAGTGTTTAGTGTATCAAAGGGAAATTTTCATTTTTTTCCCCTTATGTACAATACGTCAGTGCATCAGTGGTGTACTGTGCCAGTCCTGTGGTCAGAAATGAATGCTGATGGACTACAGGTCAACCAGCACTTACTTTGCATGTCACAAGATTACCTATGGTTAATGTAACTACAAGCTGTACAGACCATTTGGGTGTCTAATAACACAGGGAAACACAATTGTAACTTTGAGAAATAAAATAAACTAAATTAAGCAGACCTTCTAGTACTTGTTATATTGAGTTTGACTCACTTCAGCTATCTGGCATGGTTAAGTGAAGAAGAAATTCAGAGTAACCATAATGTTTGGCATAATATTTATTTACTTCCTCATGACCAGTCTCATTCAGTGTTATGTTTTTGGTGGTTACGTCCTCCAAAGGAGGTCCTTCCTGATTAAGCTACTGGCTTCATAGTAGATAGCAAATTAGGATTTAGATTTGCCATGCAGAAGTGTCGATCTGAAGATTGAAAAGGCATGAATAGGCATATGTGAGAAGACGAATGACACAAAAATATGAGGTGCAACTTTTGAATTTATCTTTGCATTTATTAATGTGGAACATGAAAAGAATGTAAATATCAGCTCATTGCAGATGTAGCAGAAAGAATTGTAATGGGGTATTAAATGCTCAGCTTTTGGGGGGAGGGGGGGTTAAACTAAGGGTGATTTTAGAAAAATTCAGAACATTTGGTATCGTTGTGCAAAAATAGGTAAACAGCCTTCACTTTGCAGTGCTAAAAGGCTTTAAGATAAGATAGCTTTTGTTATTATTATTCGGCACATGCATGTACAGACTACTCTGGCTCAGTAATTTAAAGTATTTACACAGAAGATTAAGTTCCATAACAGGATAAAAAGGTAAACGGTAGAACGGTAACCAGTCTACTGTGTGTATTTTGTGATAATATTCTGTAATATGGGTTCTGCTACTGTATGCAAATATTTCTGTCTAAATGTCATGTTTATCAGTCATGTGAATGTGGACTCGAGACTGAAACATCTGAAACATCACCTTTACTCAGAAATGCCCTTGTCCTCTGTCCAGGCTTTATTGCAGCTGACATAAAGGGCACAGGAGCATTCACCCAGCTCTTCCTGATCACTGACTATCATGAGAACGGCTCGCTGTATGATTACCTGAAGTTCACCACTCTGGACACTCAGACTCTACTGAAGCTGGCTTACTCTGCAGCGTGCGGCCTGTGTCACCTTCACACCGAGATCTACGGCACTCAGGGCAAACCAGCCATCGCTCACAGAGACTTAAAGAGCAAGAACATCCTCATTAAGAAGAACGGAGCCTGTTGCATTGCTGATCTCGGTCTAGCTGTTAAATATAACAGGTACACTTAAGCAGGGTTGCATGCGCCCCTCACACTTATCTAGTGAAGTGTAGTGTCAGGTTTTTTTTATTTAGGTTCATGACCTTAAATGTGTTAAACACATTTCTTTATTTGTTTCAGTGACACTAATGAGGTTGACGTTCCTCTGAGTACACGCATGGGAACACGGAGGTACATGGCCCCTGAGGTGCTGGATGAGACTATGAATAAGAATCAGTTCCAGGCATATATCATGGCAGATATCTACAGCTATGGCCTGGTTGTTTGGGAAATGGCTCGCCGATGTCTAACAGGAGGTCAGTTCTGCTCTGTAATGTGTGTTGTGTCTCATGGTACCTGATTTTTCCATCCCATAATACATTTTAAATGCACTTTCTTTCACTGTTGGGTAAAGTAACCCATGTGCATATATAGCCGTGGCATCAAAGAAGATAGTTTTACCAGCTGTGATTACATAATTTTGACCACACATCCCTTTGCGGCAGTAAAACAGAGAGGATGTGGTCTCTCTTATCCATGTGAAAAAATGAAGATGAGCTGTTTGAGAGATGCTCCCTCAACCATGTGGAACTGTTTGAAAAGCAGAAAGGATATTACAGTTAAATAAACTCTTTCACCCCGTTGCCAGATTGTGACAAAGTAACTCAGTTTACTATATCCGGCCACTTTCTCCTGATCAGGGTCATGGTGGCATATCCAGAAGTATAATATCGTTACCACTAGGTGTGTAAAATGAGTTTCATTTTGCATACAGTTTGCATATAGTATGAGTTTTAATGCTCATACGCTACATTTAAGGGTTTTCACATATTGTTTTTTACTGAATCAAACTCATTTGAAAACATTAGATTTTTTTGTAAGCAAACTGGTCCCCATTAGCACTGATGAGATCTCAGACCACTTGTTCGTTTGACATATTTGCATACGCAAAAGAAACCATGACTCACTTCAAATGATGAAACGGTCCAAGGGTGAAAAGGCCCAAGTATTATATAAAATAATTAAACTTATAATTGAGAGATTGTTGATTTGTGTACAATAAATGTTTAAAGTTTTAACACTTTAAAAATGTAGAAATGTGTCCTCCACATTCTTCTGCACTGGCTTAGGTAACTTTGGTATAATTACACACAAGTCTGCCCCCTCTTCTACTCCTTATACAGCTTAAATCTGGTGTGTTCTAATGTCTAGTTAGTTTAAACGGACACCCCTGTGCTGTGAGACAGTGCCGGAGGATAATCCCCTCCCCCTCTCCTGCTCCTGCAGGCATTGTGGAGGAGTACCAGCTGCCATACTGGGATGCTGTTCCTTCAGACCCTTCTTATGAGGACATGAGGGAAGTGGTCTGCGTAAAGGGAATGCGACCTACGGTTTCTAATCGCTGGAACAGTGACGAGGTAACGAACTGTATTCTTATTTGAATAAAATCATGTAAAGTAATTCTGAACAAAAACAGCATTTTAATAGTAATGTGGATGATTTGGTTCTATTTTTATTCCACATCATAAGAGTCACATTTTCCCAATTAAAAACCAAAACTCTTGTGCACCTTGTTTCAGTTTAGAGTTAGATAAGTTTACTTTCAACATCCAACTTTCAAATCACAGATGCTCCCTGATTTACGACCGGGAAACGTTCCAAGAAATCCATCATAATGTTGAATGTGTCGCAAACCGTGAAATTGAATGTTTATTATATAATATAGCTTGGGCTGTAGCGACAACGATTTAGGTACAGTCGATTCCGGTTAATGGGACCACATCGGGATGCCATTTTTTTTTTGTCCTAATAACCGGCTGGTCTGATTAAATGAACATGCCCTATGTTACAAGACGGGACGTGCTATGTAACATATTAAATGTTTATTAAACCTTTATTGTGTTACACGTATAGCAAACGTACAAACAAGAACTACTGTTGCTTACAAACTTTATTCATTGAAACACGCAATTATCGTCTTTGCCAAGCCGGTATTTTCCACCAACCGACGCTGACTAGTTTTGGCAGGGGAGAGAAGACGCGTCCAGTTTCCTAAAGCGTTCTGATGGAATTTCTTGCACGTGTTGCCGGACACTCGTGTTTACGCTTGACTTTAATTCGCCGAAAAGCGGAGATGCAGATGCATCCAATAACCACGTTGCTGGCTACTGAGTGCTTTGTTGTGGGAAAGAAAGTGGTTCACCTGCTGCTGTTTTTGCTCTTGTCAACACTTGTCAACTTTTCATATTTCCTGACCTTTGATTAAAGCATAAATTCTTCCGGAGAGCACAGGAATCCTCCCATAAATCGCTGATCGTTAGATGGCGACTTGTGGCTTATTCTTATTCTCTCACGTTCTTTGGTCCATTAAACGGAATTTTGGTCCAAATAAGTGAAAAACAGTACATGTATATAATAGGATTTGTTTTGGTACTTTAGCATTTGGTCCGAATAAGCGGGTGGTCCGATTAACCGGATATGACTGTATTCTTTAATCACATAACAGGGGAAGATGCTATTTTGTTTTTTTTTAAGTATACTTCAATTAAACTTTAGATGTTTTTTCTCATGTTCATTCTTATTCTGTTGTTCTTTAACCTTTCTGCTTACTTCTAACAAATGTACAATGAAACTGCATTATGCTGCACTGTGAACTTCTTGCATTATTTCTGAAAAAAAGTTATTAAGTGTATGCTGTTAAATGCAGCGCTTCTAACAAAGGGCCATGTCTGATGGAAAAGAACGCCACCCACACAAAATTACTGGAAGCCTTTTTACTCACACCATCCAACCCAGCACTTACGAATACTTATTCTTTAGGTTTGACTGACCATCAGTTTCCACATCTGCATTTTTGAAACCTTTTATTGCTGCTATGGAATTACAGTAAAGGTTTTTCTGAGTTTTCCTGATAGTTTTATTACCAAGCTAAGGCAAGTTAACCACACCAAATTAAAATTTTCAATTTGGGTCAGTCCAGTGACAGCCCAGACATACCTACATTATCAAAGGCTAGCAAGCATCATACATTTTTGTCTCTTTAAATTGAACAGTAATCACATCATTTCAGCCTTGGGACTAGAAAGACTAATATTTATCATTGTTGTGAGTCACTGAATTGTTTTCTTTTTGCTGTTTCAGCCAACAAGACCCTGCTAGGTGGTGGAGGAGGTAAGTCTATTTTTCTTTTCTTTTCTTTTTTTCAAAGTAAATTTTATTAAGGGGAACAAACGTCATTGGGATAAAGAATGAAGTATTAGAGGGGAAAAACAACAAACACAAGGATACAAACCTGACAGTGTCTCTAGCGTTGTGTGCATATTGTGTACATGTATGTGTATATGTAAACCATCTGTAGCTGTTGCTCTCGTTCCTGGGTTTTGCACTACGTGAAAAAAGATGGTTTTTCGCGGTGTGCATGATCACACGTTCTAGGAGTAATAGGGAGGTTAGAAGCAGAATGTGACACACAGTTAAAGCGCTTCCAGATTCCACACTGATGGAACAATCTGCTTTCTTGTGACATACATTTATTAACGCTCACACATTGAGGCTTTCTCTCACATACACATCAAGACACTACCGCAACCAACTAATAAAGATTCAGAGAATGCTACTTTTGAAGTTGCGAGATGCTATAGGTGATTAGTGTGTGTAAAAAAAAAAAAAAAAAAGAAAAAGAAAGCATGCACCAGCATATGGTGTGTTTTGGATACTGGTGTGCTGTGAACTCGCACAGCCCTGCTTTATATTTCCAGTTTCAGCATATTATTGTCCAAAACTATTTATTTTTAACTTCCTTGTTATTTTTTACGCAGGGTAAACCATGGTACCATCTCTATGAACAAGCCGGTCATGTATCTTACAACAGTATTCCACACAAATACCTGTATTATTCACATATTTAATCTTTAATGTGTTATTGCTCATTAAGGTTTGCTAGCAAATCAGCTTCTGAAAAGCTTTTGTCCAAACATTTTTTTTCTAAATGTATTTATTCCATGACAAGGAATGATAAAATAGCCATTGTAAATTAAGCAGTTACATACAGGTAAAAAACAACGAAGAAGCTTCATTATGAAGAATAAAAAGGATAAAGAGTAGGAGGAATATAACCTAATGTTGATGGCCAAACACAACTTTCAAAAAAATAACTAAATTATGTTAACCTGTTAAAATGATCTACAATTGTTACATGCACAGTGATGCAGTGGTTAGCACCACCATCTTACCCTGGGCTCCGTGTGTAGTCCTACTGCATGTCCTACTCATTGTAGTGCTTGGTCAGGTTTTCTCTAGGTACTCCGGTTTCTCCCCATATGCTTGCTATGTTAATTGGTGTTTCCAAACTGCCCTAAGTGTGCGAATGTGTGTAAGAGTATGTGCCCTATTATGCAATGGCACCCTGTCTAGGGTTGTGCCTGCCTTGCACAATGCGCCCATTGACTCTCCCGGAATCCTGACTGGGATAAGCGGATAAGACAATTAATAAATGAATGAATGTTTATACAATCCAGTCAGTCATAACAATAAAACGACTGACCGGTGAAGCTAATAACGCTAAAGATGTGATGCTCTGGCTAATGTTCTGCTGCAAAAACCTGAGTCTTAAACATTGCTTAACTAAAAAAAATGTTGTGGGATGTGTGGGACATTTTTTACTAATTTAACTGTTGTTATTAATTTGTTATTTATGGTTTTGCTGTAATTTAATATACTTTTGGTGTTTATTTAGTTAGCATCTAGGCCACCCATCGAGGATGAGTCCCCTGTTGAGTCTTGGTCCTCCCAAGGTTTCTTCCTACCGTTTTAGGGAGTTTTTTCTTGCCACTGTCGCCCTAGGCTTGCTCAACTTGGGATTGGCCTTTTAAGACCGTGTAATGAGACAATTTTCTCTGCTTTGAGACAATGCTCCATTGTAAAAGGCGCTATATAAATAAACTTGAATTGAATTGAATTGGGACATAATGCCTTGGTGATTAAGTTACTGGAATATTAGCTCAATGGTTCAGCGTCCAAATCCCACTTCTGTTAAGGTTCCACTGTTGGGTTTTTGAGCAACACAATTTTAACCCACATTTGTAAGACAGTCACTCTAGACCTGAGCATCTGCTTAATGTAAACTGTTGTAAACCAAGTACAGGGCAACAATATTCCATCATGGAGTTGGTTATTTTTAGTATATTTTTGGAAGAACAATTAACACGATTAATCATTTGTGGGATGTACTCTACAAACAAGTCCAAACACTGTAGGCTCCACCTTGTTGGTGTTATTTCCTCCTCCTTTCCTTAGAAAATTACAGGCCGAATTATTCTCAGATTTCACCCAACCCAGCAGTACTCCAATTTTTAAGTCTTACACATCTCAATAATTTTACAGGCACATGACATCTTGCATAAGGGATTAAGAAGGTTTTCGTCACTGTTACTTGCCATGTGAATTAAAGTACAGATCAAACTTAATAGGGGCAATTTTAATGGCAGCTACAGGTACAAAGCATTACTGTATTTTAAACTATGCTTAATATATGTGTTAAGAGTTTGAAATAATGGCATGTTGTGTCAGTCTCTTGGGTGTTACACAAGCATCATAGTTTGTAAAGAATTTAACCCAGGGGACTTGCTTGTCCTGCAGTATCTTTATTGCCATCTATAGCCATGCAATAAAGTCTCAAGTTTTATCGCTCAGGAGACATGTAAACGTCAATAATGGACATACCTCAATAAATTAATCCAAACAGAATAGGGCTTACAAGGAGAAATAATAGATCTCAGCAATCTTGTTACATTACAAAAATCAAAGCAAATATTTATCTGAATGTATCTCATTCTCATATCTCATTTGAATTAACTGAGAATGTGTGGATTTATATTGCATTTATTTTACATGTATACCGGCTATCCTGCTAGTATCTGAGGATTGGTCAGGGCTTAATTTTTGTTACATGAGCTGGGTCTTTGGTCACTTTATTAGAGCAAGTTTCTTCTAGCTCAAAAATGACTATATGGAAATAAACACTGGTGAGCGGAATGTGAAGGGTGTAGGTAGAGGCAAGAAGAAATCTACTTGCACTGCTTTCTACATCACTGTTCATTATAGTGGCTTAGTTATTGAAGTGACGGGCTAGAATTCCTTTAGTGGCATTAGTCTGTAGTTCCAACCTGTGAAGAAGTAAGTGTGTACTTATGTGTACTTATTAAGAAGAGATAATGCATGAATGCATGAATAATGCTGAATTGGTGTGGTATGGAACATCCAAATACAGTGTTCCCTCGTTTATTACGGGGGTTAAGTTCCAGGACCACCCACGATAAACTAAAATCCGCAAAGTAGGGACGCTATATTTATACAGTATTTATACACTATTTTAGCCGTAGAACTTGCAGAACGTTTGGGTGGCATCGTAGGGTTTGAATGAATTCAGTCT
>JAVSBV010026703.1:0-11834 GCA_033117975.1 Parotocinclus spilosoma | reverse complement strand
CGTCAGATCACACTGGATAAGTTCTTCAAACGTTGACTGGAATTTAGTAAGAACTTGTTTTTTACAGTATTATGCATCGCATGCTGAGTACCTATACATTGTGTTGTAGATCGTTTCGAAAAACTTTGTTGTAAATTAATTTTTCAATAAACAAAGTTTGTAAGCAACAGTAGTTCTTGTTTGTACGTTTGCTATACGTATAAATCACACAGTAAAGGTTTAATAAACATTTAATATGTTGCATAGCACGTCCCGTCTTGTAACATAGGACATAGCATAAAACCAGCCGGTTATTAGGACCAAAACGATCGCGCCACAATGTGGATCCATTAACTGGATTCGACTGTATTTACAATCCGGAACAAAGGGGCACACAGATAACAAGCTTAACCTTATAAAATATAAAAGTCTAGATGCTCTTCCAACCTCCAGCCACTCAGTGGCACCAACAGTTCCGTATTCTCCAGCGCTCCAGCTCGCAAAAACGATGCTCCTCCTGGGTTTGAATCCATCTTGAAAAGGAAAAGACGTTAAATTCAGATTAGAAATTAAAGGTACGCAAATCTCTTCTTTTTTAAAAATCTCACCTCTGCTTATCATCTCGGTGACGGCACGTGCCAACTCCACCAGCAAACCAGTGCCGACGGTGGATCTGGCGTATCCAGGACCCCAGGCGTCTCTCTGAGCTCCGATCACCAAATAACGGTCTAAAGTTGAACATTAGCACAGTTGAAGATCAGAGATCAAAAAGCACACGCCCCTGTGTGAAGTACAAATCAAATCCAGACGTTTACCTGGATCAATAAAACCTTTGACGACTCCAAACACGTTATGGATCATGATCTCAGAAACCACGTTGTTGACTTCCACAGAGACAATGTCATCGTTAGCACCCAGCTTGTACATGACATTCTGAAGACCTCCATCGCCCCATCCACGAGGGGCATCACGACCTCCCATCTCCCTGCACGAAATCAGATGCTAAAAGCACCATAACGTATAAAAAGTACAAAAGGAAGCTTCACTCGATCAGCCGCTCTACCTCATGATGGCTGCAGCTGTGCTGGCTCTGATGCTCTGAGTGGGGATGCTCGGCAGGCCGGAGGATCTTGCCGGAGGAAACTGAGTGTGGTTAAAAGACGGGAAACCTGGAGTGTATGGATCACCTGAGCCCAGATGGACCTGCGCGAACGAACCAGATAGATGAAAGCTTTTCTTGTGAAAGTATCACTCTACCACATACACACACAACCCTTAAAGCAGCCATGACAAAATAATTATAAAAGAAATGAGCTATAATGAGTTTTACAATGTTTATTTGTTATTTAAAGCTCTTAAAGAGGAGTCTAATCCTTCTAATGAATCGTGGTTCATCAGCCTTAATTACAAACAAGGATTTTTGTTTAAGTTCTAAAGTTGAGATAAACAAAGTTCAGAATAAATCAAACATCCTGGGCTCCTAATGGATTCACAGCTCGACTGAAGAGCAATTACACTGAAGATCAGTTTTAGTCCCATCAACAAAAATAAAGTGAATGAGCTTCTAGCTAGTTTTTATTTTAGGGATCAGTCAGAAATACTATGGGAGAGTTATACAGCATCAGCAGCTTCGTCTCTTCTATCAGCTCCGTTCTTTCTGATTTTCTATAGCATTAGTATCGTTTTCTGGTGTTTAAACTCGACATCTTTCATTAAACACCATCCACGGCTATTGTACTTCGGTAGAATAGTGGATCTTAATAACAGCCTGGATTATAAATCAGACCGGATTTACTTAGTGAACATAAACTTTATTTATTCTATAATAAATACTTTCAAACTTTAGTTATTTATCTATTAAATTAAAGATTATTAAATCAATATATTAGTGTTTATTTTCTATATAATAAACAGATATTATATATATTCTTCTTCTTATATATGTTCTTCGATTGTTTGGATTAAAGTTCAGATTAGATAAGCCTTAAGGTAGCATTTGCTTAATGTACTTTCTTGTACAGTTCTGAGTGGGAATTACCCCAGTGTTGTAAAGTTAAGCTTTTAGTCCATTAACTCACGTGTCCAAACAAGTCAGTGTCTTTGTCGACTGAGTAATCAGCAGGATCCGGGTAGATCAGCACTGCGCTGGCATTCACACGGGCAGCGTTGGCAACCTGTAACGTCGGGGAAGAACAACAAACTCATAGGGTTACTGGAGGACTAACAAACGGATTGAAATCAAATAACAAAACAGCAACTACCTTTTCCGCAAAACTAATTTTTCCAGCTCGGACCAACAGAACTCGTCCCGTCAGGTCAATGTTCAGGTCCTGCAGGCGACTCAAGTCGTCCTCTCGTCCATAATAAGTGTACAGAATGGCACCCTGTATATGATTCAGTCATTAACACTGATTAATCATTAATGCAACCCCAAATCAAAAAGATAAAAAAAAAACAACAAAGCAATGTTCCTTACATTTCTATTGACTTTTATTTCAGTTCAGACAGTATATACCTGAAATATTTCATGGGCTTTTTCTTGATTTGCTTTTGTTAATAAACATCCATTCCTACATTTCAGACCTGATAAACATTCCTAAAAAAAAAAGCTGGGACGGGGACTGGAGATTCTCTGCCTATGTTTGCGCCTCAAAGATTCCAAATCATTATTATAATCACTCGTTTTTAATTGTAGTTTTTCTCATTACTAGTTCTAAATAACAGTCATACACCATCTAACCTTTTTTTTCAGTCTGATTTGCGGCTGTATTAAATGAGAAATGAGGAAGAAAACGACTCAAACCTGTGCTGTTCCAGCTGCACTGTAGGCCATGTAGCCAAACTCGTTGTACGTTTTATTACGGAACATCACTCTGTTGGAGCTGCCTTTGGGACGATCCTGGATTTTAACATAGTGCACATCCATCCAGGACTTCATTCCGTAATCCTGGAATCTTTTCAGGACTATGTTGCCGATCACCTCGTCTCCAGCAGATCCCGCCTGATGATTGTCGCTAGATAACTCGCTGAGGAAACACGACGCTGTTGTTATTCCAGCAGAAGATAAGTGAGTGTACGTCCATTGGTCACTGCCGTGTTAGCTACACTAATACCTGAGGCTCTTCTCGATGCTGCTGGTAGTCATTCGGCGCTTGAACGAGGCACTGATGTCACTCCAGTCCAGAGAGGAAACCGTTTCTACCGGAGCTTTGGCCTCGTCGCTTGTTTCGGGAATGGACAGCGTGCAGCTTGGTGATGCCACATCCGTCCTTCTGTGAGCAACGTAGCCGATGAGGTATCCTAAAAAACAAGACAATGGAAATATTGACATTTAAAACCTTAGCCTCAGCGACGTAGAGGCATTTGGGCGTACTGGGGCTGCGGTAGCCTAGCGGTTAAGGTACTGGACTCTGAACCTGGTAGTCCAGGGTTCAAATCCCACCTCTGCCAAATAGCCACAGTTGGGTCCTTAAGCAAGGCCCTTAATCCACCCCTGCTTGACTTGTAAGTCGCAAAAGGGAGTCTGCTAAATGCCGTAAATGTAAAAGTAAATTTGGGCGAAGGCTTGCACTTAATAGATCCCAAACCGTCCTTCTCTAGAAAAAAACATCCACAATTAATGCTTACCAATGATGAAGATGACCAGTACGGCTATAAGGGCGAGGCAAAGGTTTCTGGACGTGAACTGGCTGGGTTTGGTGATGTAGGACGAGCGCCCCAGGTGGCTCTTCCCGTTATCGAGAACGCCGTTCCCTCCGACCTCCTCTTCAGTGTCCGAAGAAAGCTTCATTTCTACATGGCTGCTGTCCTCCTCCATGTTCTGGGTCAGGTTGAAGCGCGTGTACGAACGCGGCTCGCCATTGAACTTTAAATGAACAATACAAGTGTGTCACTAGCAATCCACAATCCTTAAAAACTGAAACACTATCAGAAAGGGTATGGCAAAGATTTATTGCTGTGGTGCTTTTTAAAATGGTGCGTTGTCTCAAATAATCTACGCCCAACCTGAGCAAGACATTTCGTTTAACGAGCATCCAATCTATACCTGTCGGCTTTAATGACTTAATAACAAATTATAATCGAAAAGAAAAATGGCTTTTGACAGCCAATCAATGCTGTGGATCAACACAATGGAGTTTAAGCACATTCTGACTTGTCTTCCTGGTCTTCACTTTTTTTATTTAAAAAAACAAAAACAAAAATGTGTGCGCGCGCACTTTGTTTTGCTGTACTTTTGAAAACCAAATGTTCCTTCAATGACAGGAAAATCTGGTCAATTATACTTTTAAGGACAGTTTTGACACTTCTTGCTTCTTTAAATTGCTTATTTTCTTTCTTTTAAAAAAATAAATAAATAAATAAAAAATAAACAGCAACTTTTATTTGAAAAACCTAAAGAGCAAAACGATTTACTTTAGGGTCCTGAGTTCAAGCAATCTACTGTAAATAACTTTTAAAGGTCCCTGCAATGGAACAATAGAAAAACCAGGTCAATTCGACTTGTGGACAGTCTTGTCAGTCCACACTTAATCAAATGCTTTTTTGCTTACAAAAAATAAACTTTAATTTGCTGAGTGAGGCATAGATGTAAACTGTAAATTGTGTTAAGTGAATGTACCCGTCCTATTGTAAGGACGACACCCCCACAACAATACCTGTATATTGTCTCTAAAATAACTTACAATTTTGGATATAGTCGTCCTGGCTTGATCCATTGATCCTTCTTTAGATGGCTGAAAATAGAAAAAGGAGGGGGAAAAAAAAAAAAAATCAACAATTCTGGGCTTCAACCTAACAATGGATGAACGTATAAAACACAAATCCAGTGAGAAACTAGTTTTTCATTTATACAAAGTAAACAAAAGGTTTCAGCTCATGTCGTTCAACCTTGATCAGATGATCCCAAGGTAGCAGTATTAAATAACTGACTTATTGTATAATATCAGTAATATCTGTGCATTCTATAGATAGCACCGAGCAGCACTTTCCCTTCCTCTTTCCAAAGAAGATGAAAAATTAAACCCTCTTGAAACCGCACTGCAAAATCAACCTCAGAAAACCAGAGCTGCTTCATCAGCAAATCACCTGTTCAGCTCAGGTAACAGGGCTGAGTAAGTGTGCGATCATCTCCAAGGTCAGAAATGAGAACTATTCAGCTGGGGAAAACATTTATTACTTTTTGCAATTCAATTCAATAAAAGCTTAAGGGTCTTGTTCAAGGACTCAACTGTGGCAGCTCCAGCAGAGCCAGGACTTCAGCCTTATAATGAAAGGCACACATACATGTGTAAAATAAACGTAATTTTATTGTGTAAAACTTACGTAGTTTCATACCAGCACAAAAAAAAAGCAAAAACGAAAGAGCAAATCGTATCAAAAGAGAAAGAGAAACAAAACAGTAAAACCAAAATACAAACTATATAAAAGAGGCTGTTTAAAAACAGAAAAAAGAAAATGACTTAAGAGAGAGAAAGGCATTAAAGGGGGAAAAGGTGTTGGTGTTTAAAGAAAAATAAATTTAAATAAAGAAAAGTAGAAAATTTAGATGTAAAATGTTACACAGTAAAATGAAGTGTTTCCATCATTTGTTCAGAGCAATGTACCTTTAAAAAAAAAAAAAAAAATAACCTTCATCTCCAACATCCACAGACATGACGGAGAGAGAGCGAGAGCGCGAGAGACACACAGAGAGAGACAGAGACACTCAATTGTGTCCTTTGGCAACATGCTGCATTTTGTTACATCATCACCTGATTCTGTACTACGGGACATTTAACATTTAGCGTTACTAAAATGTCAACCGCTTAAAAATCCCACTTATGCTTCTTAAATACTTGCACTTCCACATAGCGTTATATCCTGGTTTTAGTTTTTCAAAAGTATGAAGAACTACTAAAAAAGCTTTTATATTACACTCTCAAACTGAATACATTATTTTCAGTAAAAAATAAATTGCACAACTACTTAAAGAAAAAAGATCAAGTAGTAGGAGAGATTTAGTAGTAATTGTTTATTTAGCCAAAGTATTTTGTACATTTTTGTTCCTCCTGTCTGTAAATGTTTTGATTTTGTTGTTGATTTGCTTAGATAAAGATCATGGGGTACAAAGGTTTGCAGTACAATTCTGTAGCCTCAGTATCATAGATCTGTTGCCCGGTCCCCCAGTAACAGGTAACAGCTTCAAAAATTAAGTTGGAAATGCTTGTTAAATACATTTTTTTACCTTTTTCTACTATAAGAACATTTAATATGATGTCCTTTTTATACTTTCATACTGCTCACAAAATTAGGGAATATTACATTGAGATATTTTATTTTGAACTATCCCCTCTTTTTTGTCAGCAGTATTTTTTTTTTAAATAAAATGTGTATACAAGCCATACAACTTTTATTTCAGCATTGTTTAATTAGATTTGTAGTCATTTTAAGTTACGAACTTGTGTACTTCTGCCACAAGGCTCTGGGCCAGATCTGCCAGTTGGTTTGAGCAGAAAATACCTCTCATGTTCTTATAAACACACCCACATAAAAATGCACCAGACGAGGAAGAAGGAACTTCAGAAATTATTTCAACAGAAGACTCCAAATAATAGAGTAGCCACAGCAGTATCTGGATTTCAACATGTGAGTTAGTGTGTGTGTGTGTGTGTGTGTGTGTGTGTGTGTGTGTGTGAGAGAGAGAAAAATGGGTTTTCGCGCTACACCCTACTACAAAGGGTAATGTAGTGTCTCAGCTCTCACGCGCTCAGGGATTCAATCATAGTTTTGTCTTTAATGAGTCTTTAATAAGCTTCTCAGAAACCTCAATAACCTATTTATATGTAATGCTAGTAGGGCATGATGCTAATAATACACAAGTAATGTTCCTGCTCCTCATGCTTGCATGGGGCAGGAACAAAAATAGCCCTGATATTTAATATTTAACCCAACGGATTGTGAAGGACTTCTCACCTCAGGATGTCATTATATAGAACTGAATGCAAGCCCCTTTCCAGGTCATGGACAGGCCAGGGCCTATTAGGCAGCTACCATCCCTGGCCATGGCACCAGTCCATCATGAGGGACATGCATACACCCAAACAGTCACTCAATCAGTGAGACAGTGGAGTGATCTAATGCATGTGGTTCTTACATGCAAACTCCAGACAGGCAGGGGACTCAACCCCAAGTCTCTGCAACACTGAGAACAATAAGTAACATTTGAACAAAGTACTCCAGGGATAAGCATTTAACAGCCCTTTTACCTCTTAAGTTCACCGAAAAGCAGGCACAAAATACAATCTCACCTCTAGGGAAGCTACTGTGTGATAAGACAGCCTGCATATTGCCAAATTCTAGAGCTAAGGCCAGACTTTTTTAATTGCTTGTTCCCCGGATGTCCCAACTTAAGAATCTACTGAGAAACAATCGTTATTTTTCAGCACTTTTCATTTTCTCGAGGACTATGAGAAATCAATGCAAGGAAGGAGGAAGAAATGAAAATATTTTTTTATTTAAATAAACATTTTTTAATCTACAATTAACTTAAAGTGAATCAGGAAAAATATTTTAATGTACAGAACAATACCATTGGCTCTCCACCGGAGGGCGAAAAAAGCTAAAAAAATTATATATATATATTTTTTGTATTCTGCTAACATGATAGTCGGCGAATCCTCGAAAAAGTCTGGCCTAAAACTGAGATAACAAGAACACTGTGTCCCATTCCAGATATAACGAATACAAGACAAGATAATGACATTATAGAGCAATGCAGTGACAAAGCCAACGTTTTTGAGGTCTTCTACTTTGGTAACCATATCCAATTCGTTCAACTGCGCCCTTTAATAACACCAATACTCTAAATTCTTATTCTTCTCATCTTATTATGATTGTAGAAAATTAAGCCTAGCTGATATTTTTAAATCTTCCACAGAACCCTGCACATATGTTTTATATATACTTTATGGATGTACAAACTTTACTTTACAAATGTATACTTTATGGATGTTGGCAAATAAAAAATACCTTTTGCCAGTTTTGTGTTCTATGTCTAAACAATTGTGTGCGTTTTATTTCATTTTATTTATTTAGCAAGAACGTCTAAGAAATTGTGGCACTGAAAAAGCTTCCCTTGCCATGCACACCAAACCAGTAAAACCCTAAGGGGTGTGTCTTGGTCCTCTCAAGGTTTCTTCATTCTAAAGTTTAAAAAGGGAGATTTTCCTTTCCACGATTACCATAGGTTTGCTTAATTTGGGATTGGCCTTTTAAGATAATCTAATGCTGCAATGCTTCGAGACAATGCACCATTGTTAAAATAAATCTTTGACATGGGGCATAAAAAGTAGTAATTTTATTTCAAATGCATAGCTGATTTTGCTCGTAATTGAAGGCTCCAGGTCACATGGAGGAGCCCCTGGCACATGAACAACCCATCAAGACTAGTCAGTGAGAATCACAGTAGGACAGAAACGCACTCGCAGTAGAGGGCGCTGTTGAGACAGGATAGAGATCTAGAGATGATCCATCATCCTGTTTTATAGATGCATGAATAAAGCATTATGGATTTTTTTTTTTATCGAGCTGGTAGAAGAATAATAAGTTTGTTCAAACCGACCCGGACACAGGCTGTGATTTAGCTCATTTAGCAAATTCTGACCAATGGGAGTTCGTTTTTTCGATATGAACTGAAAAATCACAGCTCTCCAACTCGTGCTCGACCCCAAATCCCCTGCAGCATGTGACCGGGAGCTTGTCTGGAGAAATCATTATATTGTTTAAGTCCCGAGAGTCGCTGGGGCGATCACTTGACTTAATATTATTACGTTTTAAAATACTTCACACTCCACCCACAAAGCTTTTCCCCAAACAGTTCACCTCATTGTGTTAAACCCCAAAAAGAATTTAAATCCAAGTCGGCCCAGTCATGTGAGAGTCACACAGAAACAGAAGCAAGACTGGAACAGCAAGTAAACATACCTGAACCAGAACCTGAAAGCTGGATCAATGCCATATCAACAACTGAATAACATGCTGGTAAATATGAGGAAGAACAAAAGCCTCGTGGATGATGAGCTGCTAGCAGGACTTATTAATAGAGAGTTTTTCCAAGATGCTCCTGTGTGGGTTTTAGTCATTTAGAATAAGCTGCAGACAATCAGATTTGCTTCTTATGTCATTTTCTCTGTGCAAAATTAACCTACGTTTTACTTAAAGATGGCTTCTTATTGTGCAGAGCAAATGATTGAGTCTGTTAAACACGAGGCAATCTCACAGTACAAGTTTATCACCACGGTGATAAATCACCATAAAGTTATCACATCATATCACACAGCTTTAAGTCCAAGCATTTGTGGATGAAGGGCCTTGATCAAGGGCCCAACATGAGCACTGCTAGAGTTTAAACCCCAAATTTGAAAAAAAATAATATCAACATTTTATTATAGAGGGTTTTATGATACCCAAGGTCAAGAAAAAAAAAGAGCAAAAATGACTTAAAAGCAACACAAAATTACCGTATCCTTAAAAGCCCAGTACCTTATCTTTAATTAGTCTAATACCTTATATTTAAAGGCTCTGTAGCTTATCCTTAAAAGTCCAGTCATTAACTAAACCAGTATCGCAAAAGCCCACTAATTGAATCTTGATAGTCCTTATCTTGGACTGCGCAGCACCCTAAAGTCCATCAGCTTAACCTTGACTGTTCAGTTCCTCAACAAACCAGTACCCTTAGTCCACCACCCAAAAAAGTGGCCGATCTCTGCAGGACAAAACTTATTCCAGCACATTTAAAACATGTAGAGCAAATTCTGATGCTAATTAATCGCCTTTCTAATGGAACACAATCTGTTTTTTAAAACTACAGAGCAATAAAAGCAAACATTTGTACTTAAAAAGTGGGTGAATGTTTGGTCTCGCTCAAAATTCCCTGACAACCAATTTCGATCAGTCAGTTTATTCAGTTTTGCACCAAAGACAAACGTCAATTCTGCAAACTAACTTAAAATCACCCCTACATTTCACCTAATAAAAGATAACATGCAATCGGTTAATATCGAGTTGAGTAAGAAAAGAACGCGCTGTAAACGCAAACATTCAAGGTCAAGTGCACTCTTAACGACACGTGAACTTCAATCCTGCACACCTGCTCTAAAACGCACGTGCAGCGCGTTTCAGAATAAAGCCCATAATAAAACTGCTGTGCGCGTAAAAGCGGAGCGGAGCGCGTGCTTTCGCGCACAAAACGCTCGCAGAGATAAGCGATTCAAATGAACTCACCCTGCTCCTCTCTCTCTCTCTCGCGCTCTCTCTCTTCCTCTCTCTTCCTAACTCCCTCCTCCTGACAGAGTGCTACCTTCAATACAACCTTCAGTCCGAACGCTCAGAATAGATACCATAGAGAAGGGGTTACGTCATTTCCGTCCTGCGTCATAGCGTGCCTGCCCCCTAACAGTACAGCCACATGAACATTAGGTCTAGGTAGGACTGGACCCGATTTTACCTTCAGAAATGTCTCAATTCATATTGGCATTGATTCAAACAAGGTGCTGGAAATGTTCTTCTGAGATTTTGCACATGCATCATGTGAATCTGCTGTTCCGCAACATCCCAAGGGTGCTGTGTTGGAGCGAGATCTGGTGACTGTGGAGGCCACTTGAGTTACAGGGAACTCAGAAATGTAGAAATCAAATGATGGTACACTGTGCTCATAAAGGGGTGCACATGATCAGCAACAATACTCAGTGAGGCTTAAACGATGCTCAGTTAGTATTAAGGAGTCAAGAGGGTAACCACAACACCATTACACCCCCAGCAGCCTGAACCCTTAAGTCAAGGCTCCATGGTTTCATGTCGTTTCCACCTGATGTTCCATCGGAAGTCTGACCCGACCATCCGAATGTAGAAATCAAGATCAGACCAGGAGACCTTTTTGTAGTCTTCTATCATCCAGTTTTGGTGAGCCAGTGTGAATTGTAGCCTCGGTTGCCTGATCTTAGCTGATTGGAGGAGCATCTGATGTGATTTCCTGATGCTGTAGCCCATCTGCTTCAAGGTTTGGTTTTAACAAGTCCTTTTGAAGTTACCTTTCTATCAGCTTGAACCAGTTTGCCATTTTAACCCAGAGAACTGCCCTCATTGGATAATTTTTCTTTTTCTGACCTTTCTTTGTTAAAGCCAGTGCATGTGGCACTGTCGGTCAAAATCCCAGTAGATCAGCAGTTCCTGAAATACTTAACCTTCAACTTTTAACTTTCTTCCCCATAATGATGCTCGGTTTGATTTAGTAGCTACATGAATAAATGCCTAAATGTTCTGAGCTGATGCAGTGTGATTGGCTGATTAGAAATTTGCATTAACGGACATTTGAACAGCTGTAACTAATAAAGTGGACAGAGAGTGTATGTTCGTGGTCTGATAAGGTTATGATCCTTTACTCATACTTGACAATATTTTACGTTCGGAATTGAAATGTAACAGTGCCTTTAAAATTGTGTCCCTGCTGGTCGGCTTTTTCTGGTTGCCAGACTTAGTCTATTAATTACGGTAAAATAGTTTTTGGTGCCTAATACAGTGTTCCCTCATTTATTGGCGGGGGTTACGTTCCAGGACCACCCACAATAAACAAAAATTCATGAAGTAGAGACGCTATATTTATTTAAGTATTTATTTACTATTTTAGCCATAGAACTCGCAGAACGTTTGGGTGGCATCGTAGGACTTGAATGAATTCAGTCTATAATGAAACTTTCACAAACAGAGAACACAAAACCGCAGATAAAAACTTGTCATGTCGACAAGTAGCGACTCAGGCAGCCGATGCTCTAGTGTTACTTCTCGTTTTTGGTGAGTATTCATCCGCTGAGTAAATACTC